>JAOBAT010108324.1:0-14902 GCA_026413305.1 Hydrozoanthus tunicans
CCCCCCCCCCCCCCTTCCCCTCCTCCCAAACTGGTTAATATTGCATATTCTATACATTGACTTTTCTATTCGATCATGGCTGTCTCCATGTTCTATTTTAGCATCTGATTTTTTTGGGCAGGTGGTAAACGCAACGAAGAGAGACGCTGCTCTGAGCGACGTGGAGGCGATATTTAGTAGATACAGCACAAAGTCACACGGTGATGTGAGTAGCAAATTGTATACTCAAAAACAAGGAACGCACTTTGCCAAATTTATAGGGTGTGTTATGAGCTATAAGCGAACAGCTTTATATAAAATATTTTTGTTGCAACTTGTTTCTAGGGTACCTATTATGGAGATTACCCAGGCGGTGGCGCATGTGCACTCGATCCCCTTTCACCACTGTCAAACCAACCTGGTTGGATCAGAGTTGCAGCTGGAAAAGATGACTTCAGGAAATCTTTGGGCTGTGGAATGTGTGTGGAAGTTCAGGGGTCTGGTAAGGGGAGTGGAACGAATCCTATAAAAGGGCCAATCAAAGCTGTAGTTCACGATCTTTGCGGCGGTTGCGGCCAAGGTAAAAAAAACGTTTCCTTTCTTAAAACTACACCTATGCATCACAATACAACAAGTGTTAACTGAAAACAGATTTGAAATTAGAGTTTTGGGTTACAGATGCAGCAGTTAATAGCAATATTTTTTACTTAATTGTAACTAACCAACTTTAACAGTCTGTTAATGTAAGAGCATCGAGTGTACCAGGCCACATAAAAGAGTAATAACTAGTTTTAAGACAATTTAGGGTATTATTTTGTTCTCTGTAAGAGAAAGCAAAGAGAACTGGCGGTTTAGAATAATCGTCAATCTCAGTAAAGTTTAGCTGTTAATAAGGGTTGCAGAAGAAACTTGTAATCACGCTTGTATTGCTCTGTTGAAGGTTCCCTGGATCTCTACACACCTGGCGATGGTAGATGGGAAATAAGCTTTAAGGCTATAGACTGTCCCACACTCCCTGGAAAAGACGGCAACATTCAGTTTCGTTTTACTGGAAGCAACCTTTGGTACATAAAACTGCAAGCTCGTAACACGAAGTAAGTTAATGAAAGGACAGTGGCCTTTTCTGAAATTTGTAACAGTGTTCTTTTTCTGCGGAGCAGTTAAAGGACGAAAAAAAATAGCATGTGTTACTAAGTGTAGAGCTCAGTATAAGTTTGTGTTTGTAGCCAGTCTTCACTACTAACTTGCAGTCGGAAATTAAACACGTTTACAAGCCAGTTGTAGGATTCTTAGGACTTACGGTTTAGCGTCCTTAAGCGAAAATACGCGAATTTCCAACTGTCTGTTAGAGCAAACGAACGCCTTCTACTATCAGTTAGCTAAAGCCCCTGAGTGAAGGTAAGACACTCGGAGTCGAACCCAGGCCTCCAGCACGACAGATCTAGAATGGTGCCTTTCCAACTGGGCTAACTACAGTTAAAAACTAAGCGTTAAGCACTAGTGTTGAAGGTGCACAAAATACAAAATGTTTTTGATGCAGATCAACAAGTAGCCAGTCAAAAGATTCTCAGATTCTAACTAACACCTGAAACGAAGAATGTGCATTCACACGGTTCGTTCAACCTACAACAAAATATCTTTGCACATTCTTTGTATTTTGCTTTTGAAGATGGCCGGCTTTCATAACTAGCCCGTATGTATTAACCATAGTCGTCAGAAATATTGAAAAGAAAAAAATGCAGACCTGCTCAATCCCACCTATGGTATAAATTTGAAACTCACGGTAAAATTTCCGTACTCACCCATTAACTCATTAAGCATAAAGTAATGGCAGCCAAACTTCACATTTTCATGCAAATTATGGTCATCAAACTCCACATTTTCTTTTCGGGAATTTAAAAGATAGAGTCCTTACCTCAACCCCAACCATTACTCCTAACCATAACAGTGATTTCGAGAATTTTTGGTTGCTCATAAAACGAGGTTTACTTCTAATATTTTGGTTTTAAACACCAATAGCTTCGTATACATAGTTAAGTATGGGTGAATACGGAAATTTCCCGGGCAGAGGAGGATACTTACATACAAAAGCGGTATAGGTATGTGCAGTCCCAAAGGGTATGGTTTTCGGCCGTTTTTGTCATAAATAGGGTATCGATTTTGGCCAATTTTCCGCCGTTTTTGGTCATAAATAGGGTATCACCTTTTGCACCAAGTCTTGAATTCCTGTTTTAAAAAGAAGCTATTTAAAACTAGTTATTTATCATGCCGTACTACGGTCATGAAGAGGGTAGGGAAATCGCAAAGTTTCATAATAAATAGGGTAAGGGTTTTGGGAAGCTGGCCGCACACCCCTACCTATTTTTTTTGGGGGGGGGGAAGTACCCCCCTTCCCCCTTGGGAAATTTAGCCTATAACTGACTATGTGCATGGTAAAGACGTCAACTTATGGTTTGCACGATTAGGATACCAACAGCGGGCATTGAAGTTCTCAAGCAAAATGGACGTTACTCATGCCTTCGTCGGGTTGGTGATAATTATTTCACGGGAGATGGTCTTGGTAAGGTAACACTTCCTATGAAGGTACGTGTGACATCGGTCAGCGGTGAACAGCTAGAAGACACAATTAAACAGATGACAAATGACGTCAACGTTCCGTCAAACATCCAGTTCTCGGGGTTTTCTTCAGGAGGTAGGGATTGCAAAAGTAATTCACATCACTGTCGTTGAAGGGCTATATACTGCTATAACTAGTAGATTTGTACTCTTTTGATTAAAATGGAAGCTTACGTATACGTGTTAACATAAATTCCATGGCCTTGATTACTCATTGGGCGCTTTTACAGGCTTAAAGTCATAAAAATAATCTTATTCCAATATAACTAAATTTGCCCCCCAAAATATGATGAAATTCAAACCTCCTATGGGTTTATATTGTCGACTTTATTATTTTTACTACTACTATCTACTACTATCGTTTAGAACATATTTTTTGTATTTCCTCGGAACAACCAGCTCACCAAGGGTAAATTGTCCATTCTGAACTTTTTCCTTTATTTCATCGGTTATGCTTTTGTTTGTTCTTGCCACAGGGATTGGTATCTCACCTCCAAGGCCTTTAATAAGTTGACGTCTCGGTTTAGCTTTCTTATCTTGCTGTCTGTGCTGGTGGAATTGGCTTAGATCAATATCGTGATCCTGGAGAAACTCTTTAATTGTTGTTCCACTGTTTGCATCCTTTAGGCCATATCTCCTTGCAAGATCAGTGAAATTAATCTGTTGGTAGAAAGTGGTTCATATTAAAATACAACCATGCCTATTTGTTATAGTTATGTCTCAAGACTGAGCATTAAAACAGTAATGTTTACAATTAGGACTTGTATGTTAAAATATTTACTTGAACAATGTTGAACTTTTATTTGACACAGCTTGCAGTTAATAGTACAATATTGCATAATTATTTGGAATTTAGAATGATTCTAATAGGTCAATGGAGTTTAGGGCATTTCATTGGCAAAAAAACTGAATTGAGATTGATTGGATTCTTTTTTTGAAGAAAACATTGTCTGGAAAATAAACAAAAAAATCTGAAGGCTTTTACCCACGTAGACAGCAGACAGTGTTTTAGTGTGAATTCTTGTACCCTTGATACAGATTGGCCCACTGATTGAATCATCCTTGCCAGTAGATTGATTAGATTCAGGTTCCCATTTTAGATTATGCCAAAGAAACATGAACAGAAAAATCCCTCTTTGAATAAAATAATACTGTTGAACCTATTCAAAACAAATTACAAATGGACTAATTGAAGTATGATTATTAAAACATTTAAAATCTTATCCCATTAAGCTCCAGCCAGTTTATCAACATCTAGCTTCTCCTCGCATAACTTAAACAAAAGAAGTCATTTTGTAATAAGGAATTGAGAGTTGATCAAACAAGGTTAGCTGCTGAAGATGAAAATCAAAATTCTCCAAACTGACTACATGAAAGGTAATATAATAAAAACCAGGTTCTGACAGTTTCGAATACTATGGTACAGGCTCGAAAATGTTTTAGATGTTGATATGAGTGACTGAGCAGATGACAACAATAAATACATTTTTTGCACAAATCCTTAGCAATGCCTATTTTTGTCCCAGATTGTAACCTGAGTGAATTTAGTAAAACTATTATTCACCACATGCTCAGTGAATATCTGGATGATTAATAATCCCTGAGACAGTTATTCACCAAATATTTACTTCGCCTTTGACAAATAATTGTTAAACATAAAAGAAAAGCTATTTTTACTTCAATGAACCTTATAAGTGTTATTTGTAAACAAGCAGTTTTCATGCAGACTCAAGAATTTTTTTAGAGAAATGAAAAGTTACAATAACATTTCCATAGTTAATTCATTTCGATATTAATAGATTACTGTTGTTAGTAGTTATTATTGTTCATAATTCTTTCCCAGGGAATAATAAGTGACAATTCTTTAAAAGAGATTGTTTTTGCTCTAGTTGTTGTTCTTTTGTAGTTTCAAAGGTCTATTAAATGGATATGAATTGTTGGAATTTATTGATTTGGTTTAAAACTTCGTAGTTCCTGTCTTAAAAGAGTATTTGGGATGGTCCACTACCTTCTAAAATATAAGGGAAAAAGGCCTTTGGGGGGGAGAGAGTGGTATCTTAAAATTGTTTTTTCTCCAAAACTAAACAAGGGATACCTGAGATAAACACATCCTCTTGGGACAAACCAAAAAAATGTATATACCTTGTTCTGCCATTGCTTGACAAACAAAAAACTTGAGTTTAATTTGCAAAGCAGAAAGTATTTTTTACATTTTCTTTTTTCCTTCCAAACAATTAGAAAA
Source organism: Hydrozoanthus tunicans (assembly GCA_026413305.1). Classification (NCBI taxonomy): domain Eukaryota; kingdom Metazoa; phylum Cnidaria; class Anthozoa; order Zoantharia; family Hydrozoanthidae; genus Hydrozoanthus; species Hydrozoanthus tunicans. The sequence continues at coordinate 4,838 of JAOBAT010108324.1, forward strand.
AAATTAAGTTGGGGGCTTGTCACCTAGATAATTATACATAGTACCCACGAAAAATGGTTTTTGCTCATCACAGCTTTTCATTCTCCCAGTTAGGTTTGTAATGGGGGTAATTTATCTACCTTAAGAGAGTTTGTGTGGTTGCCAAGGCAACAAGACTCGAATGTCTTTTTGCAAAGTTATAAAAACTCGATTTGAATTTTTTCTTGTTATTTGAGAAAAGTAGACCACTTTTAGTGCCTCATGAAAAACAGTTTTACCCCCACTGTACTAATACGATAGCATATGTACACGTTTTAATGCAGTCAAAAAAATATTGAAAAAGTCGCTTACGACTCCCTGCATGGGCTTGGCTGTTCAAAGGCTGGTTAACTTTAATAACCTTAAGCCAAAGTTCAAGCAGTAATTTCTTATCTTGAGAAACGAAACGATTCTTCCAAAAGACTCTTTCTAAGGTTTTCCGCTCAAAAAACTGGTCAGTTAAAAATTTACAGCTCAAATCATAGTCTGTATAATGTTTATAGAAACAAGAAAGTAGCTTCTAAAAAAAATTAACATTGAGTTATAAGTGCTTATTAATAGGCCTTTGAACAGCTGGACCTTGATGGTTGTAAGCCGTTCGTTTACTCGCAGTGAGCTAGACACCAAAACATTTGAGCCTACCTTGCTTCCAACAGGCGCGTTTTGAACTTCTTGGAGCAATCTTTCTTTGTCAAATGTGACGTCCTGCCACCGCCTTGCGTGTCGCTTGGGTTTCCTTAAACCTTCTTCTTCTAGCCGCTTCCTTTTGTTTGTTCTTTCAACAGCGGCCTTGGGTGTTTCGAAGAACGTCGTCATTCTTATCCTTTGACGTTGACTGAGAGATTGTCTAGTTCCTAAAAATGTATCGGCATCTGTCTTTCGCCACTCTTCTTGAACTTTTTTCCTGTAGTTTCTTGCAGTCTCTCTTTTCGCAGCCTTTTTGTCGCATCGGTTCTCTTTAAGTTGTAAATTTATGGCAGGAGTTTTGTGCAAGGCATTTGCAAACGATAATCCATACTCGTCCTCAAAACTTTCATTGATTTTGTCATAAACTATTTTGGTAGCCGCCTTGATATGAAGTCCACGCGGATGACTGTGAGTTTGTTTTTGGTTTTGGACATTTGCTGCATTGCTAATCGATTTCGATAACTCTTTCAACTTGCCTTTAATGGGGAAGCTTTCTTGCGTCGATCGGAAATTGTAGTAACAGCCTAAGCAGTTTCTCAAAGAGTGCTGTCTTTTCGTTGATGCTGGCAAAGCATCCCAGTTTTCTTTGGAGTATGTTCGTAAATATATATCCCGTTCTTTGTATTTTCTTGGCGGCCAGGTTCTAAAGGCGTGCAAAACCATTGGGGCTTTTTCGATGTATGTAGCACGCGGTATTTCGAAATTGGCAGCTCCTGCAAATTGCCTTGTGAAACTTTCCGTTTGTAAATCAAAGCAGCGGATCTTAAACTTTGTTTCGCTCTCTCCTGGTCCCTTCTTGCAGTTTCGCAAAAGATCCTTGGAAGTCTTCACTGCGACTCGGGCAAATCCACAGTTGAAAACTTCGGTCATGGAAAATTATTTACAACTATTAACCAACTATATTCAAACTTTTAAAAGATAATAAAAACCAATTTACAAATACTATATACAAACTCGTAGCAAAAATCTTTTTAGAAGGAATAAAAACGTATAGAAATCAATTCTGTGTGATGCGTTGTTGCTGGCAGCTTAGCAACACTAGTTTATCTTTGCATCGGCCTTCACTATTCAGTTATAATTGAAGATTAATTGCTTTGTTATTCTGAACTGTCATTAAAAGTGTGATCAAAAGTGAAACTTCTATGAACATGCATATCTGAGTATTCTGAAGGGGAAACAAACACTTTTGCAAGTGTTCAATTCGCAAAATTCAGATTTTTAACTGATATCAGTAATGCTAAAAGAACATTTTAAAGTCGAACTTTTTTATATAGAGCGTTCCGGCGAGTTTGCGGGTTTTGAACAAACGGAGAAAACAATACAAGGGACGCGAATTATGAAAAAGTTCCTTTGTTTTGTTATCGTGCAATTTAGCAAATGCAAGTTGAGGATGAGAGGACAGAATTGGCCCTGCAGGAAGTCAAACTGAGTTTGGTATACGCACTACCGGCGAATTGACTTAAGGCTTTACCTTGACTCCTGAATGAAAAAAAAGACTCAGTTTTGTATGGCAAGGATACTCGCAAGTTTTTCAATCAGCTTTTTGCACGAACTACGTCATGCTGCACTTTAATCACCTATAAAGATTTTTTAAGCTGTTTTGAATATGATTGATTGGGGCTTCTTTTTCATGTTGTAAAGGAGACTCGATTTGCGAAACGTTTCATGGTTCAAAAAGATCTATCTCGCGAGCCGCCTCAGTTTTGAAGCATTAAAATGAGCCGTCTCGCAGGCAAAAAAAGATCTGAAGCGAATGTCCCTTTGAGGATTGAAAGTGACTCATTCTTACACTTGTTATAAACACCTACACACAAAGGTTACTTTTTAAACAAAAGGTTACTTCCGGAGCTTTTAACGTGTCTTGGCCCACCGAATACTAATTAGTTTTATGCAAATTACTGCATCTTACACGAAGCTTTCCTCGGCAACTTCGTGTGTCTGGTGGTTTACGATCTACAAAACTGCTTGGGAGGCAAGCAGAACTCAGTCGAAACACTTCAACTTAGCACAATTTGGAAACTATTAAGTACACTTTAACGTGCTGTGGCCACAGACGACGATTACAATGAAGCAATTTTGAGTTATTCAGGTTTAAAGTCGCCAATTCGAACTTTTTTCACTTTCGATCCTTATAAACCGCTAAAGATGAAATATATTTCAACGTCTGTGGGCATTTTCAAGAACTTCAACCTCTTAACTATCACAATAGCGTTGCCTTCATAAAATTTGCCCTGATTAGCTTTGCCTCCCGCTTCATTGAAAAATGGTGCTGAAATTGCGCATAAATTAGCAGATATTTTTAAACTTAAAGTGAAATAAATGCAACAAATGTCAAAATATATTAGGGCAATTTTTTTACAAACATTTTGATACCAAGATGAAGAGAATCTGTCAAATATTTCTCGAGAAATTTCGAAAAATGTGTTTTAGGGCTATTTTGCATAAGTGACCCATGCCCTAATTGGCCTGAGTAACCTTTTTTTTCATTTTTTCCATATAATTATCGTTATTTTTATTGTTGGTATTATATTGTTTTGTTGATTTTGTTATGATTCCTAGCTAAAAGCCAAATCTCTTTCAGGAAATCCAAGCTCGATCAAGTGCTTTGGTCAGGGAAATAAACCCCCCTATCCATCACAAGGGCTTGGTAAGCAACGTTCAAGAGTTGACAACTTACTATGTAGGGCTTCATTATTTAGCACTTAGCAGTAACAGGGTTAAATATTCTTTAATTGTTGAGGAGTTCGTTGCCAGACTATTTTACTCGTTTACTCTTTCAGCCATTGGCCCGAATACCCGGTATTGTAGAGGGTTGAATATTTGGGGGATCTTCATGTTTCCACTCCGCTGGAAGTAAACATTATAAATTAAAATCCTTCGATCATTCACACGCACAAGATGCTATATAAATGCTTCACCTTTACTTCTAACCCTTGTTTTGCAGTTACACTGGTTCTAGCTGGTTTTGCGCCCAAAGTAACCCTTACAACTCATCTTCTTTGTTATCAGAGCCAGGGGAATCCACCGGGGGTACAGGACCAGGAGGAGCCACCGGGGGTACAGGACCAGGGGAAACTATCGGGGGTACAGGGCCAGTGGAGCCAAGCGTTGGCACTGGTGAAACTCCGAGACCTGGAGGAGCTACAGGGGGTGGAGTTACTCAAGGGGGAGGAGCTGGAGGTGATTTCTAAATACTTCAAAATAAGCCGGAGAGAAAGAAAAATTTTTAAAAAAGTTCATAAACGGGTTGGTCCAAATAGACGGGGGTGGGGGTGTCTGAAAATTTTAAAACAAAACAAAGGAGACCAGCAAAGATACGAATATAATTGTCGAGTTCTAAACTCTAGATTCTTGTTGCCCGTGCTGTAATCTAATTCAAGCAAAAACTGTAGGTAATTACGAAAACCAAACATAACGCTGATTAGTAGAAAAAAGTTTATTTGGCACCTAAAGATACAGACATTAAACATTAAACAAAGAATGTATTCCTAATTCAAATAGAATGAAAAAAAGTGATATACCAAAATTTTAGCTTTTATAAGCTTGGAGGGTGAAGTTAAGGGAAACATGTGCAAACTAATCCGTGCCCTCAAAAATTATTGTTGAAGGAAAGATGATGAAAGGTGTGCTGCTTGAATACCGAGGAATTTATGAATTGGATTACCTGGGCTGCTTTGATTTTGTGTCGTTAAAAATGCCTTTTAAAACAAACTGCAGGTGTAAGACATATCATCAATACGGGTAAAACTGAATACCGCTTTTTTTAACTTTTTTTCCCTTGCAGCTGGTAGCAACTTCTTCTGCGAGAACAAACCGAGTGCTTACTACGCTGACCCGAATGACTGCAGAGGTTTTATAATCTGCAACATCGGAAAAGCTCATCGTATGCAGTGTGCACCAGGACAACTTTTTAACGATAAATCATTCAACTGCGATCTACCTCAAAGGGTAGACTGTGGGACAAGACCCTACAACTAAATCATAAAGATTGCATCACAGATGTTTCATGAAACTCATTAAAAGGCAGATTTTGGAAACAAAAATTAGCATGATTATTCTCACCGAGTAGCATGAGAATAAACACATGCTGAGTTGATTGTTTGTTTAAGCAAAGGAAAACTTGCCACTCGTTTAGGGGAAAGAGAAAGCAAATAACGCAATGTTTTTTTGTCAAATAACCTTTTTCTTGTTACTGGCATCGTTAGTGTTTGCTGCCATCTTTGTTTACACAATTCAGATCACGTGATAAACAATTGATTAGGTCTATTGTTGTTGTTGTTGTTGTTGTAATGCATAAGTAAACAATTTTTGCATTCTTAGAATGTTAAAAGTTGTTCGCGAAAAAAATAATATTCTTTCTTTTGACATGAATATAAACTTTTAAAATCACTTGAATATGTTTTGTCACTCACGCAGTAAAGGAATTCGGTTGATCTCTTGAATTAAATCATAGGTTGCTTCATTTTTAAAAAAACAATGTCAAGAACTTCTTGGAAATGCGAAAACCTAATACCTTAGTAATAAAAACAAAACAAACTCGGAACCTTTGCTGAACGGATTAGGGTCTTGAAGCTAAGCCTTGTACCCAGTCTCTTTCGTTAGAGGAGATAAGTGAAGTTAAGGGCAGGTTTCTTATTTTATGGGAGAAGTGAAAATGCAAGGCTGAATACTGCTAGATATTAAACATGTCAGTGAAAAGACGCGATTATAAAGATCGGATAAAGCCAGAATTTGCAGTGTCAGACAGCTGTTTAATCATTTTTGGGACTCATCAGTGACACATAATTACGTGAATAGGTCGGAATGAGTTCTAGTGTGTTTATTGCGCTCAAATGCTGTAATTTGATTCTCACCTCTGTCACACTACCACCTCAACCAAAAGTTGCACGTAAACATGCACTTGCAATTGCGTGTTTAAAACAAGTGACTCGAAGAGAAAGAGGTGGAATGTATCGCATCAGTCCACTTACGTGTTTAAATAAAACTACGGTTTGGCAAAAAAAAAAAAAAAACCCTTAAAGCGCTAGAACATGGTCAAACCATGCAATAAGATGTAAATTGAAAAAGCATTTCGGATCTTAGAAGACCTTTGGTTCGAAAATGTTCTGACATAATTAAGGCATTTCGTACGGTTTTTGCATTACAGTTTTAACGTCTTATTTCATGACCCGGGGGAGGGTACCCTGGGGTTGAAAGGGTAGGGAAGTCCCACTAAAACTCTAGAAAATAACAAACAATAAAAATTTCCACCCAAAAACTTCTTCGGTTTAAAATTTTACCATACAAACTAAAACACCAATTGAGATGTGATAACTTCATGAACAGCTAGCGGCCGCCGCAAAATACCCTCTTGTTGCGCTGCATGGTTGAACAGGATTACCTTTAACAACCCCTGAAAATACTTGACTGACTAATTTAACCCCTAAAAACGACGGTTGTACTTACCATCTAAAAATAGGGAGTACCTCCTTATTTTTTGGGCACTGAGAAAGCTATATTCGACAACTATCGGAGGTGTGGAGAATTTTTGTTCTATTTTTTCCAAGAACCTAATCAGCTTGACTTATAAGTACGCGTAAAATATAAAGATGGAATAAAGCACCAACTAGACTGTTACTTTGACAAGTAGCCAACGTGTAGCAGGTCTACTGTCAGTGTTGCTGGTATATATAGCTAGCCGTTTACCAGGTTGAAATGCAAACACTAAGTGTGGAAGGGTAGCTAAAGACCTGCTCAAAATTTGACATATTCTCTGAACCTCATGAGTAAATTGGACACATATAACATGGATGTCAGATCGTATATGAAGATTATGTATGATTAAGAATTATTATTGAATGTCTGACAAGATGTGTCATGGGACGAATGGGTCTCTTCTTAACTACTATTGTCGTTTCTTTTGTGTTGGTAAGTCTATCAGAACTCTCTTTGCAATCGGCTGGCAGGGCTTTACACTAAAAGACAATAACTATAACTATGCGAATATTCTAGCACCACATTGAATTCAACTGAGAACAAAACAAGAATTTTCAGATGAAGTTTTTCGAGAAAAAAACTAGCCGTTATCCAAGAGTTGGTTTTTGGGCTTAACAATTCGCTCTTGTTTCTATATCTGTTAGCATGTGTCAAATAGTGTTCAAAAATGTTTGTCTTTTTATGTATGAAAAAATAGAAATGGTCTCCCAATGCACTCCTAAAGATTGTAACAGGCTTTGCAATGTTACTTATATTTAATTATTTCAAAGAAATCATAAATGATGTCGACTGTCGATCATTTCAGGTTTGACAAAGCATTCGGTGTCAGAATCACGGTGTGTCAGCAGGTTATCTTGACGTGAGTAAAGTGAGTTTGCTATAAACTTTCGTAACTCTGGTTTAAAGGAATTTCTCTTGTCATCTTGTAAGCGAATATTAGAAAGTAATCTCTCAATTCAAGGTGTTTGATATTTTGGGCAGATGGTAAACGCTACGAAGAGAGATACTTCTTTGAGTGACGTGGAGGCGATATTTAGTAGATATAACCAGGCTTCAAATGGCGAAGTAAGTAATAAATAGCAATTAATATAATCACTCGTAGTCGTATTTCTAATCCATGAAAACATTTGGAAAAACGTGAAAAATATCTTTATTAGATTTTACCTTAACTGCTTTTTAGCAATTTTAGGTAAGATGCATATTAAACTCTTAAAAAGAGTTTGTTGCTGTAGTTACTTAGTTTTTTTAATTTAGCAAAGACTGAAATTAAAGAAAATCCTATTCAGGGTACCTATTATGAACAGTGTCCTGGTGGAGGTGCCGTAGTTCACGATCTTTGCGGCGGCAGCAGCCAAGGTGCGAAAAACTTAAAGTCCTACAGATCCATGGTGCCCATGCATATTTTACCATATCTACCTCTCATCAGTCCTTATGACCGTGCATTCTTTTTGAACCTCGGCCGAGGTGTTAAAAAAGATTAGCCTTCTTCCGGGGTCTAGTTACCATAACAACCAAAAGGCTGTCAGTGACGATTAATCTAGAATTATCCATTATCAAACAACCCGGCCCATGCATGTGTCACGTGCTGTCTTTCTAATCGGTTAATCACAGCTCGGATAATACCACATCGTAAATCAACTTGTCTTTGATGAATTATTTTAGTTATGCATTTAAATCAAGTTAGAAAAAGTTGTTGAAGGTCACTCGCAGGTTTAACGTTATACAAAGAAGATTGTTACTAACTTAGACATTAACACAACATAACGAACACTGTGATTGGTTGATTCTTGGTCACATGCCTCAGATCAAATTCATATGTATCCCGACCTTGATACATTTACGCAGTTGCTGTCATCCAGCCGTCGCGTCTTTGTTTGGTTGTTTTCGCTATAAGATTGTTTTAAGGCAACCTCTAAATATACAACAGAGTATAGTTCCTCGGGAAACAAGTTATTATTGTTTTCCCTCGAGTCCCGATCTTTCCCTCAACTTCGCCTCGGACTGAGACTCTAGGAAAAACAAAGTTTTCTGTTTCCAAAGGGACTAAATATTAGAGGAATAATACTGAGTTGATGCTAATCCGCAACTCACAGCTTTATTTTCTAAGTACAAATATTCTGATACCCTTTCTTGTTTACAGTACTTTATATTAGATGAGTATACTATAGCTATTTACGAAGCATTTTTATCTGGTTGTTGTAGGTTCCCTGGATCTCTATACATCTGGCGATGGTAGATGGGAAATAAGCTTTATGGCTATAGACTGTCCAACACTTCCTGGAAAAGATGGCAACATTCAGTTTCGTTTTACTGGAAGCAACCTTTGGTACATAAAACTGCAAGCTCGTAACACGAAGCGAGTTTAAGAAAATTAACGGCACCACTGAATTTCACAAAGAAAAAATGTTATTGCAGCAGCTTGTGTCCACCAGCTGCGCCGGTTTTCACTGGCGAAACTGTTTAAAGCCTCTTTTAAACGATAAGCGTATTTGATAGTTGTTATTCAATTGAAAACAGAAAAGAAAGCAGTCAGTTTCTGATGGTAAATTTTCACAAGAAACAACTTTTTGAGGCACAACCAAATGTATTTACATCGCTCTGTATTATCTAAATCACAGTAAAATAAATTGTTATTACACTCAATGAATCCCAAGGTTGTAGTTTTGTGGTTGTTGGGATTTCCCGTATCACAGCCTGAAACAAAAGTCTTGGCCAAAAAGCAAGACTTAGCGGAGACCGACTGCGACCAAAGCACAAAATGGCAGCCGAACATTTATATACATCTTGGGGGCGCTGAGTTTCCGACTTGGGTAAACAAAACTGAATGATTTTTCGGTGTTCGGATACTTTTTTTTTCTTCAACGCAAATTCTAAAGCAGCCTAAATCCCAACCCTACTCGTTTTTATTATTTTACAAGTATTTTGATAATTGTCTCTAGATCAGATTTAAAACTTTTCATCCTGAAAAATGCAGATAACAAGCCTCGTCCTTGAGTAAGAGTTTCAAAGCAATATATTACGCAAAACGGGGCTAGTAGCGCTCAGTAAACAAAAGAGTATTCAAATCGTCACCGTTCATGAATAAGATCTTTTTATAAAAACAACTTAAAAGTTGTTAAGCTAAAGAGTCCAGTAGTATTTACTCCGTCTGACCGAGACCAGGTGTTGTTAGTTAACTTAAGTAATATCATAGCACAGTTAACATCGCATGATCTATGATTGCTCTTTGTTATTATAAGGCAGGACAAGGTTCGATGAAAACAGATTTTAAAACTTGTTTTCAAAGCTGCATTCGTATTAACAATGGGGTCTTGTCCGACAGTCTGCCCTTTGAGGTAGGTCGCAGTGGAAGTACTTATCGTTTAAAAGTTGTCCAGGTTCACATTTCATACGATGAGCTTTTTCGCTGTTGAGATTATAAAGCCTCTGCAGTCATTCGGGTCAGCGTAATAACCACTCGGTTTCAGTTGACAGAACTGGGTCTTGCTGGTAACTACAGAAAATTAACATTGTTATTTTAAAGATGCTTACAAATTAACCAAAAATTCTTAGGTTTAACTTGAAGGATTTTGTGAGTTAAAACACACGAACGCTTCCTGGTGTTTCACGAAGACGTTTAAAAGTTTATTCTAAAAGATTAATTATTGATTTTTATGAGAAAGTAATTAATGAATACTTCGATGATAAAACATACTTTCATAAACTGTACGTAAAATTAGTTAACATCCATATGCAAATACAAAAAAATAACGCACTAAGATCAACTGTATTGAGCAAACTTAGCCAAGGGGCCTACTAAATAGTTATGCCTTAAGGGGGGGGGGGGGGGGGGGGGGGGGGGGGGGGGGGGGGGGGGGGGGGGGGGGGGGGGGGGGGGGGGGGGGG
>JAOBAT010108335.1:0-14900 GCA_026413305.1 Hydrozoanthus tunicans
TCTTTATAAGTTTTTGCTCTTAATGAAAGGTTCAGTGCTATGTAACATTGGTGCCAACTAAGGACCTTATGAGACGAATGTTATGAATTACGGAAGAGGAACCCCATGAGGGCTGCAATATGGTGGTATATGTAGTAACACGTGATGAAAAAGCATGTATATCAGCATTTCTTAAACCTCTGGTGTGAGGAAATATGTACTGTTGATCGAATGCAATATGACAGTTGACTGATATCTTACAGATAAAACAAAACGACTTTTTACAAGATGTCCGGTTTCAAATTACTTTTTATTTGTTTGGTAATTTAGTGCATATAAAATACATGGTTTTCAATTAATAGATTTTGAATCCGATCAAATTTAATTGCCAAAGTCTACGTGAAGTTTTCAAAACCAGTTGTAAAGTATTTTCATAGCACACCTTTTGCTTAGATTTTGTACATCGTTGTACAAGTTGCGTTTATTTCGAAATGACTTTCAAGCTAAGTTTTGTTACAGTTTTTGTAATGATGTAAATGCCTAAATATATTCTTTAGTTTGTGCTCAAATATGCGTTTTGTTAGATCCCAAACGACAGGCAAAATATGAATGTGTGAAATTTACCAAGATTATTGACTCAATAATCTTACAGTAGTTAATGTTTATTTGGTGTGTTTTCTAGCTTTTGGAATCAAATGGTTGCTCGGGTTTTTCGTTTTCATGTAGTTAAGATTTATTCTATACTTGGACGCTATTGCGGCTGTTACATATGGGGGGTTTTCCGCAGGCCGAAGTGGCTGTAGCAGATGGTTTGAACATATGATTGCCATAACAAATTGTATACCGGTACTAATCGTGTTTACATTCCCCCGTATTAGAGCTAAGTAAAAACATGTACGTGCACCTAGTTCACAAAAACACTTAGAACTTTACCGAAGAAAGTGCCGAGATTTGGACGATGAAAACCGAAAGACCAAAGATAGAATAATGACGTTGAAGGAAGTTGTTTGTACTCCGGCGATACATATTTTCTTGTACAATTGCAATGAACTTTTATTTGCATTAACACATACGGAAGAGTGAACTCGTTCTCAAATTAATCTTTAAGAAGCACACCATGACGAAAGACACGAAGAGAAGGAATTTTGCAGTCGGACGGTTCTACACACTTTGGGCTGCTCTCAGCATCCAAGTACTCGGAGAAACTGGTACGATTTCAAACGATAGGCTAGTGTACCAATCTGTCTTAAGACTAAAAGAAACCCTAGTTGGTAACTAAGTGCTTTTGTTTTGTAGCCTATGAAGCTAATATGGCAGTACTACGTTAATTGTAAATGGTATCAACTTTTATTGAGTATTGCACGCGTTTAATAAATTGGGGCTATCATTTAAATCAGTCTCAGGTTTTATTAGAACTTGGAAGTACGTTATTGGAGTTCTAAAAGCAAGATACACTCGGCCGTTTTGCCTTGGCAAAAGCAATAAATACAAAATTAAAGGAAAAGGAGTTCATTAGACACTCGACTGCAGTGAAATGCAGTTGAGCGAACAATCTCTCGAACAAATCACATGTACATAAATATCTCTACTAACCTACATAGTTCGGCGATTTATTGGCTATAGTTTAGGTGTAAAGCTTGCTCAGGGAAAGTTTCTGTATATGAAACGGTATCGGTCAAGAACTTAATTAATTCAAGTTACAATTGTACTGCCTAATACTTTCTTTTTTAAATTACAACACTAGTAACGCTATGGGAGCGCAAATTCACGGCACCAGAGAAATGGCAATGGCATACCAAGTATCAATTTGTTTCCAACACGGGTGGTGTAAGTAGAACTTTTCTGTCCGTGACAGTTTTAAAATCTGTATTACATAGTGCCTTGCTTGATCTTCTTGAAGTTGAGGATGAATATCTTAGTTCTTGCGCCTCAATAAAAGTAAATATTACTAATTTTTTATTTTGCTCAGTTTTTCAATTTAATCATCTTTTACTGTATATATGTTTTCCACCGTCTTTATTTTTGTCTTACATGTGATTAAGGTTAAAAATCTAAGCTGAATACACGCTCACGTACGTAATCGTTTATTTATAATGTTCGCTGCCCGCCTCGACTAGTTTAAGCTACTTTGCGGGTAGCAACAAATTTCTTGTAATTTTGTTAATATGGTAAATAAATAAAGTCTGAAAAAAAGTCTGAAAAAGTCTGAAAACAAAAATCTCACTTCTCTTTGCAACATTTCACTTAATTTAAATATTTAATAGATAAAGATGAAGGTATTTTCTGTATTTCGGTGCAGTGGCCGAGCGGTTAGCTTGTTCGACTCGTAATCCTAGGGTCGCGAATTCGAGCCCCGGTCAGAGCACTGTGTTGTGTCCTTGAACAAGACACTTTACCCGACTTGTTCCAGTCGACTCGGCTGTATAAATAAGTACCAGTTTCTATTGGGGGTTAACCTTTGATGGATAAGTGTCCTGTCCAGGGCCATGGGCCGGGAAACCAGCGACTCTCATTTGCTTTGCACTATGGAAACCGGAGATACGCGCCGGCCTGTCAGCTGGAAATGGTTTTCGTGAACTGAGCCGACGGTGCTTCCTTTAGAAACGACGAGTTCATCAGCAGAAACCTGAACTATTATACTAGCAAGAACGCTGCATTCTGCTAACTTCCTCACTTTATCGAGCGGTTGGCAGAGTCGCGAAACTGCCGGTGCACGTGTTTCTAAACAAGAATACAATGGCGGATTTTTTAAGCGCTCGTTTATATCGGTTTAAACTCGAAGGTAGTATTTTAGTTACTTTCTACAAAATCAATAAGACTACTCGTTGTAGTTTTAATTTCTATTAATCAAATAGTTAGCATTCGTAGCTTTACTTGCACTTCGAATTCGTTGACTGCTGACTCACGGAAGGCCACAGGCGGCCCAGGCTTTGTGTTCATTAGTTGATCGATCGAATCGATTTTGCACATTTGCCATGTTATACGTACTATTGATCGAATAAAAAGGTTGCAAGAAGTAGATATTATACTTCTAATTCGTGCAAATGCAACGAATAAACTATTTCATACCTCAGTTCTTGCCTCCTTTTGTCTCGCTAGTACTTTTAAGAGCTTTCAGAGGTCATCTACAGATGAACAGGAACTTAAAAGAAGTATAGTACTCAATGCAAACGATCAAATTACACCAAGCTTGGGCCGCCTGTGGAAAGTCTTCGACTCGTTGTCCGTTTGTCAAATGGAATCATCTCATGTAATTTTTTGCGACTAACTTGGTCGAGTCTTAAACAAGAATTTCTTGCCTCATCAGTGGAGCAGAAGAACTGAAGGCCCTCTCACAGGAACTGTCTCATACGACGTTTGTGACTTGGCTCTCACGACATCCAAGTCTTCTAACAGCTGGTTGATATCCGAGTTTATTGCCTTACAATTTGCCAGGACGGTAAACATCAAGTTCGCGTTCACTGCACGGGAGTGTGATATCCAAAAACACCCATTTTGCAAACAATATTTCCAGCTTAATGTTTACGAAGTAGATCGCGAGCAACCGGAAGGAATCTCTAAACAACTGATCGAAGAAGGAAAGTTTTCTTTCATTAGAAAGATCAATGCTTCGACCACGTGGAGGCCAGGTAGCGCTGTGAAGAACAATACAGTGAGTACGTCATTTCCGGTTACAAAGAAGGGAGTCTATCTGGGCCTCCAGGATCTTGGGGCTTGTCTGTCGTTAAGGGAGGTTTTCGCAAGCTTCAACTACTGTCCGTCGATTATTGTAAATGGTGTTCGCGTCCACAACACAGGTTCCCCATTACCGAACAAGTCCTTGAGGATGTACGAAAATTGTAGACAAAATTCGCGCAATAGAATTAACAACACGCTTTTCTATGTTGATTGTCTTGGCAACGGCAGCTGGGCTACCCGTGCACATATAGATGTGGAATGCCTGTGTTTACCCGGGTTTGGGTATTCTTCCAGCAAGCACTGTATAGGTGAGAGAATGTCCGGTTTTGGGTAGATTGTTGGAGCTCGTGGTCAAGCTTAAGCGTGTAGAATGCTTCCGAGAAATTTCAAATATAAAATGTAACTTCAATAGAAAAACATACTCTGCTTATTTGAGTAAAAATTACTAAACGTCAGTTTTTCGATAGAAGAAAACGGTCTTTACTGGCAATACTTCTTGACAATGTTATTCAAGGGAGGGGATCGCGTATCGGAAATTAGGAGAGGGGTTGGTGAGAGGTTGGGGCCCCACTTACCTGAGGGTGTGGACATTGAATATTTTTCAAAGGTAAAAAAATCTGTATTATCAAGAAAGAAAGAAATGGACAATTGGTGCTGCATCGTGCTTGGAAACGGCTTTTGATAAAACTTCTTCAACGTTACGTCAAAAATCCCCACCAGGGTCCACGCACTCTATCTCAGATTAAGAACGATGCTGTAATCCTTTTACTAGATTCTACTTTTTTTTCATGTTTATGTTTAAGGTTAGGGTTAGGATTATAAATGCATGTTATTGTGATTAAGAATGTGATAAAGATTATGATGGTTATGCATGACAATCGTAGAGGTGATGATAAGATGACGATAATCATCGAGTTGGTGATGATGATGAAGACGGTAGCGATGATTACGAAAGTTGTGATTGTGATAGTGATAGTGTTGCAGTTGTGATTGTGAATGTGACTGTATGATAAGTAATAATAATTGTTAATGCATGGTTGTGCCGATGACTAATGGTTCACGTTACCAAAATTGTTTTGATTATAGTTGTGGTTGTGCTTAGTTAGCATATTAAGCCATTCGGACAAAATCAGAACACTTTTGGTATAAGGAAAGTCGTTTTTAAAAAGCGTTCGATTTTTCGTGTTAGATAACCATTGAAGTTTATTTTTTTCTGTGCAGCATGTCCTGCTAACTCATTTAAGAAAGTAATGGGAAATATTGCCTGCTTTCCTTGTCCAACCAACACCCACCCTAACGCATTTCACTCAGCGTGTGAGTGCAACACTGGGTTCTACCGTGCGCAGCAAGACCCTCCGAACGAAACATGTTATGGTGAGTAAACTTAAGACTACGAAGCCTCGTTCAAACGAAACTGGGCAAATTGAAAAGCGCTTTTTCTTTCATAAGGCTTACAGTGTGCTGTCCACAAAAATGGAGTCTTTTGAACGCCTGTTTTGGAGGGTGAAATTGAGAAGGCAAGCTTTACGCTTTATAGTTAACAAAAAACAATTTTAAAATGTGTATATATATCACAATCACGAGACTTTGTTTGTTCGAAAGGTTTTTGAAAAAGAAGAAAAAATGTCGTTTTTTTTTTCAAATAGAAAGTTGAAACGTAAAGGGGAGACCCAATGGGATAAATTACAGAACAACAGTTATCTTTGTAACATTCGTTTGTGTTACAGTTTAAGAATTTTGCAAGATCATTGGTATTGTAATTCAAGAAAGAAATGTTGTTTTCACCAGCTCCGTGAATTTGCATATTTGAAAGTTAGCTTAATTTCTCAGAATCCAAAAGAGTTATTTTAGTGAAATAAACGAAACTCTTATTTTTTTCAAAATGCTCTATAACAGACCAAGCTCCATGATAGTAATATACACACTTTTTAAAAGCTCCAAGTGTGCGCCTTCTCACTAGGCAATCCATGAAAACCGAGCGATTGTCGCTTTTTTTTCCTTTTAAACTGTAGCAAATGCTCGTGGAAAAAAAGTTACAAATATTTTTGGTTTTTATGTAAATGCGCACGCGCAGTGAGTGGTTGTCAAGCCGAGCTCGTCTCCAGACCTTCTCTTACTTACACCGATTGTTGTAGGATATATCGTGTTTAACCGCATCCTCTTCTTTGCAGCAACTCCTTCAGCACCTGAAAACCTCAACTTTACCTACAGCAGCGGTCGGTTAGCTGTGTTGGCATGGCAACCACCTTCTGTAGGCGGCGGCCGTAAGGATCTTACGTACACTATCACGAGCTTCCTTTGTTTCCATGGAAACTGTACGTTTGATAGTGGTCAACTACAGTTTGTTCCTGCGAAGATTAAAATTGCAGCTACGGCGGTAACAATAATTGGGTTAATGCCCTCTGTGATGTACAGTTTCAGAGTATATTCACAAAATGCTGTAACACATGTCGCTGGGCCAAAATCCTTGCGTTATTCAGAGATATTCCTTCTGACGAAACACGAAGGTAAACGAGAGTGTGTACATATTCGATGAAACGATACTCTACATTGTTTCTGGTGCCGTTTCCCTACTGCAATTACAGAATAAAGTTATGCCAGAGAAACGAAGGGGTTTGGGGTCAGGTGAAAGGAAGAGGGTTCGTGAAGGGAATGAGATTGAAGAGAAGGGGGTCGGTGAAAAGGAGAAGGAGGTCAAGGGGAGGGTGCAGGTAAACCGGACGGGGGGGAAGGTGAAAAGAAAAAGGATGTTAAATGGAGGGGAGGTGAATTTGATAGGATTCTAATGGGATAGTAAAAATAAAAAGACCCGCCTTTCGATATTGGTTCGCTTGAAATTCGTAATAGTCGTAAGTTTCTACAAGGGGATTATTGGTATTGCCACAGCACTTACTAATATTTAAAATGTTTGCCCGATTTTTGCTGTTTTAAATATGTTTGTTACTGTTTGCTACGACAGTTGCTGTTATTACTTTGTTTTATCTTTCTTATCATTACTAACATCTAAAAATAAGGCCGGTGGAACAGAGGGCCCAAAGTTCCTTAATAATTTTTCTTTTTTTTTCGTAGCTCTCAGAAAACTTCTTTTTTAAATCAAATGAGCATTGTTTTGTACCCACAAAAGCCTTTAAGAATACAAAACGGAGTTCAAAACAATGCCAACTTTCAAAATTTCCGTAGGATCGAACAAGGCCAGCCCCCTCTTTTTCTCGAAAACTTGCGTTTAAGCCAGGAATTTCTTAACCTCACTTCTAAACGACTTTCCACAATACTAATATACTTTCGCCAGTGCTACTTTTACTGTTATAAAGGCTACTACCGTCCATTTGTATACTTAAAAAGAGAGCAAAAATCTGATTGGCTGGGAGTCTCAACCAATCATCATCATAATGACTGTTCCTCCATTTTATTGCTTCACAGAGACTGTCTTTAACAACACGGAGTGTCAAGTAAGCCAGTGCCCAGCCCGTTCGCATTACAACGCAACCGTGAGAGCCTGTGTATGTAATCCGGGCTACTTCCGAATAGATAAAGAGAAGAAGAATGGATCCTGTTTTGGTAATTTGGATAAGTTTCTTAGTTTACATTGAAGGACCTGCTCAAAAATAGAATTTAACAAAAAGTTTAAGAGTTTCAAGTGAATATTAGAAAGATTATCTTTAACGTTATTTTTAATGATTTTCTCGTAACATTTCTTGCTCCGCACAAAATTTATTCCGCATAGCGGTTGAAAAGCATTGGGATATTGGGATTGATGGTTTTTTGGATTTGTTTTCCATTTTCTTATCGTAACGCTTTGTGTATATCGTCAGGAGAGTTGTTATCATTAACCGGAAAATGTTGCAACTCTTAGGATTTCTGTGTAAGGCATACTACCTCACTATTTTGCTCGTCAGTCACACATCAACAAATTAGCGGACGGACACCATGATGTCCTCTATCATGTCATCTGCAGTACATGTGACTCGATCAGTTGTAATGAATCCTGAGAGATTCGCAGGATATGCGCATGCCTAGTATCGCACTAACATGTTGTTTGTCTTCTTTTACAAGAATTGTGCACGATTTTGAAACAAGTTGTACATTTACAACGAATAAGCTTTCTGTTCTTTGTTTCGAGTCGGGACATAAGTTATGTGTTTCTTGAATTATTCGACAATACAAAACCTTTCTTGGCGCAAATACTGTTTATAAGTGGTACGCTATCTAAACGAACACATATAGCGGCAACCCGGAATACGCTTATAAAACGTGATTGTATTCGTCCAGAAGGGGTTTATCTTACCTTAAAGTGCATATGAAGTGAAAAATTTTGTTTCTTCAGTGGATAGACCTTGCTAAACGAGGAGCAGCGATGGAAAAACTTTATCAAAATCTTTTATATTAAGACCAAATGATGACGTCACTAGTGGTTCCAACAAATTTGTATTTTTTAAAATCTGCTGCCAATCCGTAACCTTTGCACAAACTATAGCCAAACTTGGACTGATAATCTGTCTACCTCAAGATAATCAGCAGCCTGGGTAGCTTTAGCCCAAATATATCAGAAGGTTATAGGTTGGCAGCAGATTTCAAAACAATGCAAATTTGTTGGAACCACTAGTGACGTCATCATTTGACAATTCTAAATGTTAATATAACAAGAATCATAAAAGATTTTGGCAATTTTTTTTCGCCGCTATCCCTTTTTTAGCAAGGTCTTTTCAAGTGAAAGAAATTTTCACTTCGACGTTTGCACCTTAAGCTCTCCACGTGATCCCCGAAAGCTGATTAATCCATTTCTAGGCCCACCATCAAAGCCTCGTAATCTAACAGCAATACACTCTGGAGCGACAGCAGTGTTGCTTGTATGGAATCCCCCATATGACACAGGTGGGGATAGTGACGTCACCTATGACGTCACGTGCTCAAAATGTGAGGAGTTCGATTGCACGAAACCATGCGACGTCGTTGCTTATGTCCCTGCAAATAATGGAGTTACGTTTACGGCAGTCACAGTAAGCGGGTTGATGCCCTCCACTCCGTACCTCTTCAAAGTTTCCGCAATGAACGGATTTCCTAATGTCACTGGCTCGTCCCAGTCCACCTTGTTGAAGGTGAAGACGCAGGAGCAAGGTAAGAGAGCGTCTTATTTAAGTCTTATTAAGAGTATATACATATTTTGTTAGATTTTTTATAACTAGATTATCAATTATAAAAAAAGAACTTTCGGTTATTGTCATGTTGAACCTCTTTGGAGAGAAACATCGTAATTCTAATAGATTTCTGTTGCAGGAATCGCGAAGATCCTTGATTGTTTATAGAAAAGCAAAATTAAATCAAAACCCTTTCATTCCAACTCAGTTATTAACATTTTTCTTCTCCTTACACAACACATAAACGTAAGACACTTAGTAAAGAGAAAATGAGAGCTGACCCAACATAAAAACTTCTAAAGATGAAAAGTACAATCTCCTAAAACTGCTCGATGAAAACTCCGTGCTTTAGTTGGTAGAATTTAACAAATCTGCTTGGACATGGGCTGAGTACAATTTATTGGATTCATTTTACGAGTGTTTTGTAAAAATTAAAACGCAAATTGAAATTAATCCTAAATTTTAACGGGAATCACGTGATTACATGTTTGTGAAAGGGTTTCAGGGTCAACCAAACTTATTGACACTAAACCATCGGTTTATGATATCGAGGGCAGAGCCTGTCATTTTTCGTGGTGTTCCAAGAGAAGCTGACTTATTGTAAAATGATGATGTATGAAAGTCTTTGTATTCTCTAGAAAAATTCGGAAATCTTTGAAAATTTTTAATTGTTTTCCATGATTTATAAAAGTTTTCGGTCTACTCCCGGAAACCTTTTGAAGGTTTCGGAAATTATCGGAAAACTACCGAAAAAGTCTAAAGCCGTTACAAGCGTGTTTTTGAGATTAAAAAGTTCTTAGGATAACCTTTGGAAACCTTCAACTTTCCCAAACTAGCGCCAAATTAGCTCCAAGTGAATTTGCCCGGAATTGAGAAAAAACGTTTCCCAGTTATCCAATCAGCTCAAAGTAATTTTACCTTCTATGTTATAAACATTGATGACAAACAAACCACATTTTCGTTGCCAGTGCAAGAAAACCGTTTTTTTTTATTCTAGTTGTGGATTCCACCGTAACTACGTTCACGAAAGAAGTTCCTTTCCCCTTAATCGCCATGGCATCAGGAGCGGCACTGTTTCTGTTCTCATTAATTCTACTCGCCATAAGCATTCATCTGAGAAGGCGTTGGTTTCGGGCGGCCCTTCAGGCAAGACGTAACAATGCTGAAGTGCTTCGTAACCTGGCAGCCTCAGGCCTACCCGAGCACAGACCAGCCGAGGGTGCAATCCAATTGGACAACTTGGCAAGGCGCTATGAAGCCATGCTGTCCATTCATGATCGCCGGTACAAGGCTTAAGTAGAAGATTATTGCTGTGTCAATAAACTGGTATATCGAGTAACTGGAAGGAAAAATACAGGGTGAAAAAGACAATTGCTTAGTGAAAATTGGCCTAATGTTTCCACTGGTTAGAATATCAAGCAAACGTTAAAGAGAAAACAATTTTCTTTCAAGAAGAAACTGAGATATTAGTTTTGAAAAACGGTTTAAAGTATGATTCGAGTGCATTATTAGAGTTTTTGTTGTTGTTTCAACTAGACTTGATGAGTTTAACAACGTCATGGGGGCTATGTTGGTGGCCTTGAACAAATGAACTTTGATGGTTTCTTTTGGTTACGACACCAACATGGCCGCTTCTTCTTTTTTCTATGGCGTCTCTTAAGGGAGTGCATGAAAACCAAGGAAAAAATACATTTAAAAAAACAAATCGATAGGCGCAGCTACATAGGAGCAAATCAACAAACTTCCTTTTTAAAGATCCTAGTTCTTCTGCTCCACTGCAAGGGAAAGGCTAAAATGACTTGAACTTGTAGTTAGTGAGTCTAGGGATGTCTCGAGCTTCTCGTTTCTCCTTGTAGTGTTGATAACTCGAGCCTTTGAATCTGGAAATTTTTTAAGTTTCCACTCAAAGAAACGAGTTGTGCAACGCCGCCGACGACGACGGCTGAGAACAAAAGTGAATGATATAGGCTGCACGTTGAAATGTACCGTGCTGGCCACTTGAAAGCTGTTATCTCCAGAGTTTCAAATAAAAATCTCAATTTCGGAGGTCTTACGGTATAGAAGTCTACAAGGGATATCCATCGAGAGTTTAAACAAGAAAAACATGCAAGGCTGAAGAATTCTTAGCAAGTGGTAGCACGCACTGCTGTTCACGATATCAACAAAACAATGCCACAAAAGGCGGGAAACTGCAGGCGTGCGCACCAAACACTGTGACACTTGTTTGACAGCTTTGACAAGACCAATCAAATTCAAATGTTTATTGATGTCATTTGCTTATTTCCTGACGCCAGGTTTGTCGGTGGTACGACCGTTTTACAAGGTCATTGAACCTATATATTTTCATAAAAAACAAATGCTGTTTTCAACAAAACAAATTAAAGTGATTTGCTGGAATATTTTTTTGCTTGGTATTTCGTACAAACCCTGCTTCGACTGGTCTGTGCAGTGAAGGTCCTCAGCCAAAATATTTTCCCGGACAGATCTTGCACTATCTGATAAAGATGGGGTTTTTTTGAAAAAAAATTGGCTAAATGCTCAAAATACATAATTTGCAACAGCTTTAGTCACCTTACAACTATAAGGTGGCCTTCTGCGCGGAGAAAAGATATTGCACTCAATCCTTCCTAAAACCTCCAAAAGTTTTTGAATCAATGGAACACGAACGTTTGACAAGCCAGTAAACAAGATGATCAAATACCAAATATGTTATTGCTTCCTCCACATATTTTTAACTAACTCTGTTCCTATCGAAGATAACTTGCATTTAGAGCAATTTTTTAGTTCTGAATTAGTTCATCTTTTTAGATAATAAAAGTGTTGCATTGATATCTCTTTTAAGATAATGCATTATCAACTTTTCTGTCGATATGACAACGGCATTTCAACGCCAAAACACTGCAATCGTACTAGCAGTGAAATATTCTTCTCATCACACTAATTTACTCAGAACGAAGGACTTCAGCCCTAAACTTTAGTACCGATTCAATTCTTACACAGTGTAAAGCTCAAAATACTTGTCAAACTGTCACCACAATTTAGTCTAGTCAGCAGATAAATAAGGTTGTATAAGGTTGTATGTTCTAGAGGTTTTGTTATGGGATAGGATAGTCAAACCAAAGTCTACCAACTGCAACTGTTTTACGAGTGAACTTCATTTTGCTCGCTTCCAGCATGGCCTTTTTGCCCGAGAAGGCAGAAGTTTGAGAACAAGTTTTTCGGCAAACTCACCACTAATACTACTTGAGCTCCAAGATAAAATTCATGTCTCTTTGTACAACAGACACTTTAAACAAACTGAATAAGTAGGCAGCTGTTTTCACACTAAAAAGGTGATTTAAACCATCTGAAAAGAGAATGTAGGTTGAAAAGCATCATAAATCAATCAAGAATAGAAGATAGATAATTTTCCGAGCATTATTACCCGTGCATTCAACCTACGGCTGTATCTTTAGGATAAACAAGCCTGTATGAACTAGGATAGAGAGACTCTTAACACAACTAAAAATCCTAATCTTTTTACATCAATTTATCATAAAACAGATTTTTTCGCCCATTATTAAGAGTATAGACCCCCTTACGAAGAGATCTTGCTTCAAAAGAAACTTGACATTCGGTGAAAAGCCAAAAACGGTCCTTACACAATAGCAACTTGTCACTACCATCACCTCGTTTGTAGCTTCATTAAATTTAATTTTCCTAGGTTTATGATTTTCAAATGCTTTGTTGAATGAACGTGGGGTGAGCAAAGCTGAGTCAACTTAAAATCTTGAACCTCTCTACATCCAACCACGTTTGATTTTCTTGCGCAATCGATCGCTTTTAGCTATCACACTCTGGAACTCTTGCAAAGATTCGTAGAAATGGTAAAAATCCTAACTCTTGTCACAAACGGGTCAATGTAGCTAAATAATGCCGTCATTTGCATGAATAAAAACAATAAAAATTCAAGGTGATTTGAGTCGTTGTTAATAATATGCAACGTGTTAGCATAAATTGTCGTCACTAGAAGCGTGTTTTGAAATTAAACCAGCAAAAAACGTGGTTTGTTTGACCAAACAAGTATCAAAAACAGCTACTTTGCTTGGTCTGAGGCGCAGCTGGTAAATCAAAACAGCCAATAAAAGTTGTAGAAATTTGTGTTTTCTCCATATCAGTGAACACAGTTACACAGAGATGGACAACGCGTTTATGCTTCTTGTAGTACCTCTTTTTCTTAGTGCCGTTAAAGGTAAGTTGAACAAGTCTCAAACTAGTTTTATTCAAACTGTTCAAATAGATATCTTTTCTTTGAAAAGAATGAGTCTTGCTAAGTTTTAGGCCGAAAAGTCATGTTTCGTTGAATACGTAAATGTTCTTCACCTTTTCGCAGCCTCAGCATGTCCTTAACATGTTCTTAATTTTTTGGCGATTTTCAGTCTCGTGTCTTTATAGAAAAAGTCTATATATTTAGAGCAAATCTTGCAATTCATTTTGTTCATTGGGTCCGGGTGAATCCTAATATAAAACAAATAGAACAAATGAGAGATATTAGAAAATATTGAATGTCAAATTAAAAAGTAGAGGTAAAGAGTTCAGTTTTTCTTAAAACAGAGCAAGAGAATAAAAAAGGCATGAAAAAAAAGGACGTCCCAAGAGAATCGAGTTACCAGTTTCTGTCATAAATTGATCCGTTACATAACAATATGCCTTGAGTTTTCATCTTTTTAATTTCACGATTTTTTTTCGAATGCTAAAAATCTCATCGGCTTTTGCACTGTAATTTTTCTTAAAGCTTAAATCGGTATAATTTTATAAGTAAAACAAATAGGAAAAGAAAACTGACCCATTTTACCCTAAAACTTACGATACACAATGATTCGGTCAGAGTATTTCGCCTTTAATGAAGCTTCTTTGCACTTTAATACAAACGTTAATCGTTTTTCTAACTTAGAACCTAGAATTAAGTTTGAGTTCTAACAATTTCAAGAGTTTCTATACAAACTGTGGATCCATTCTTCTTAAAAAGCCATTTAAACGTCTTCAGAGATAAAAACAGACGTCCCAAGATAAAATCAAGTTACCAGTTTCTGTAACAAATTGATCCTTAAAACGTAAAACACGCCTTGAGTTTTCACCTTTTTAATTTCACAACTTTCTTTTACTTATCAAAAATGTTTATCGTTTCTACAGGGAGAACATTTCCAGAACCTTCCGAGTACCAAACGTTTAAAGATGTCGGAGCCTACTACACCCCTACATCAAGAAGCGCTAACTGTGGTACTATCCGTCTTCCATTCGGCTGTTCAGTGTCTTCTGATTGTAAAAGTGTTACCTGCAACTCTCCCTTCGGTGGACAAGTGTTTATTGTGCAGTTGAAAATCAATGAATGTGATCGCCGAGTTACTATGACAGGGCGCGTCATGGTTCCTGCACTAAATATAGATTTCAGCCACACGTTTGACTCAACACAGAGGATCAGTATTCCAGGAATTGGACACAACTTGGGAATCATTCAGGGGGGAGTGTTTGTTAGCATCGCCATGAGTTCGGGAGCGACTCACGTTAGTCTTCGGGTGAGTTTGGTTGTTTTAAGAGGCTGTAAACTCGGTTTCAGTTGTTATGAAGACGCAACTACCAATATCTTTGCATTTAGCCCTGCAGTCTTGCACTAACATCAGCAAACGGGTTTTAAAGACTGTTAGATTTTCTAGCTACCCAAGAGTAGTGAAGACTATGAAAACTAAATCAACTGTGAACTAATTAAACGCTCACAAGAGATTTTTTTCCTAAGGTATCGCTTCAGACAGGAGTTGTGGTTGGAGGAAATCCTGTAGTGCCGATCAACCTTGATCTACTGAATGGCGATCTACCAATCAGCACTGCCAGTTGTAGTGAGTAGAGATTGCCATACTCCTCTGACTACTAACAGGCTTAAAACATCAACTGAGCCCGCATAGCAAGCGTCTTTGTTGGTTTTTGCAAGATTTTCTTTTCTTGCTGCGCGGATATTGGGATGAATAAAAAAAGAGGGGGTGGAGGAGAGAGATTATATGTTGAAATACTTCCGCTGCTGAGTTATGCCGAAGCTTAAGCGCTTGTAGCGGTATAAGCCAGTCTGAGTTGCGA
>JAOBAT010108346.1:0-12957 GCA_026413305.1 Hydrozoanthus tunicans
CCCGGAGAAAAACCCTCGGAGTCAGATTGAGATCGACAAATCTCAGCCCACATGCGGAAACCAGGACTCGATCCCGAATCCACAGTGGTGGGAGGCACGAGCGCTAATCGCTCGGCCATCCTGACTCCCCTTATAGTACATTTTTGAAATCCAAAACTGATGTTTTAGAACATGTCAGAAAATAATTTAGGAGTGCAGGTGTAGCTTTAAACGTATTTAGTCTGTCAATGAAGGCAGATAACCTCAGAACAACTTGTCTGGTACCAGTCATGAACAATCTGGACACTGTCTTGTTCAGTGCTACTCAAACAATCTGGACAACTTGTTCAGTGCTCAGCATTATGGATAACTTTTGTCACTTTGCCAAGTACCAACATTGGAATAAATATTTGAACATTGCCTAGTGATTGCTGAGAAAGATTTGGACATGAATTTTTCCAATGCACCAAATAGGAAAGAGTCTCTCAAAGTCAAACCCCTCGTCCGCATCGTGGGAGATGAAAACAGGTAAGGCTGGCAAACGGGGCTCTGGTGAAGCTACACGGGCTAATCCCACGTGAAGTGGGTTTTATGGATTACAGAATCATTGGCGAAATTCAACAGCACCATTAACTCGGAGAAAAGGGGCTTGTTTAAGAGAGAAAGAATGACAATTTGCAGGCAAAGCCACACGGACCCTGCAGGGCCGAATGTTCTCTCTCTCAAATCAAAAATTCACTCTAGGTACATGGAATGTCAGGACAATGTACCAACCAGGAAAATCAACCATTGTTGCCAACAAAATAAAACGCTACAAAATACCAATTCTGGGGTTGAGTGAGACACGCTGGACCTTATTAAGAGAAACGAAGCTGGCTGATGGCACAACAATTATATACTCAGGTCATCCAAATGAAGGAGCACTGCATACAGAAGGCGCGGCCTTCATGCTTACTTCAAGACAGAGCGTTGTTTTCCTGGGAGGCAACCAACTCAAGGATAATAACAGCTAAATTTAGAAACAACCACAAAAGGATTGTAACTGTAGTCATTCCGTGTTATGCACCTACAAATGACGCAGTGGAACCTACAGAACTTGAAGATCTTGACTTGGCAAATAACACTGGGCTCCTTTCTAGCAACAAACAACAAATTCAAGACAAAATAAAAAAGATGCTGATAAATTCCGCCAAACTAGGGCTAAAGCCGAACATCGATAAAACTAAGACCATGAAGATCAACTGCACATCAAGTCGACCAATTAAGATTGATCAATGATAGGTATCTAGAAGAAATTTCATCATTCATATACCTAGGAAGCACAGTTAGTGTGAATGGAGGAACTGACGGAGACATCAGAATCAGAATCAACAAAGCAAGAGAGGCTTTTAACTTGTAGAAGAAAGTATGGAATTCGCGTGTCATCTCCTGCAAAACAAGTCTCGGAACCTCGGAACGGAAATGTGAAAAGTGTCTTGTTGTACGGTTCAGAGAAATGGAGAAACACCAAATCATCCAACAACAAGCTGCAATCAATTCGTCAACAAATGTTTGAGGAAGATCCTAGAGATATCTTTGGCAGACAAAATAACAAACTAAGATATTTGGAAACAGACAAGTCAAGACGCAATTCAAACACAAACTAAGTGAAGAAAAATGAAGATGGATCGGTCACACGTTAAGGAAATGTCAAAGCAGTGTTACAAGACAAGTGTTGAAATTGAACTCCCAAGGTAAGCTAAAAAGAGGACGCCCAAAGAACACCTGGAGGCGTGATGTTGAGGCAGAAATAAGGGACTGGGCCACACATGAAACCTTAGACGGACTAGCCAAAGACGGGACAAGATGGAGGAAGGAGATCGTTAATGGCCTAGGCTCCAGGAGGAGCTAAGGGATTAACTATCTAGACAGGAAAGACTTGGAAACCTTAAAAAATACCAGCAAGAAAAGATTTTCGACATTTTGTCCAGTACCTGCCAGCTATGTTTTAGGGTATATTACTTAATGCATATGCAAACTAGTAATCAAAACAAAAAAAGAACTGTTTACTAAAAAAATTGAGTATGAGACTGTATTTTTTTATCAATAAAACTAACATGCTTGGTTTTCTGTAGATTAACTATAACTAGTTTGCCTCCATTCTTCTGAGTGCGTAGTGGAATGTTTCCACTTGGAAGAATCTGTAATGAGGTCCCAAGACAAAGAGAGACATCTGCCATACTGTGGAGCATAAAAAAGTTCAATAAGTAAGTGGTTTGAAACTAGGTTTTGTTGGTCGAAAGGGAACCAACACTTTGAAAAAATTAGGGATGAAATGCGTAAACTTTAGCCTGCAAGCAACCTCTCGATATAAACACAGTAAGAACCACCTAGAGTTTAGTTTGGCTGGTTTGATTTGTGACAAAAATTAGTAAACTTAAGACTTACAATTTACAACAAAACAGTTGTATTCAGACACTGCACTTTCACAGTGGATTTTGGAGAGTACAATAAGCTAATGACCCCAGCCAGTTTCTCCTCAAACCAGACAGAATGTCCAGCTATCTATGGTTTTTACCGTGCGAGACCAGTTTTGGTGGACACTGTAAATGTTCTGGCCAATGTCATTTTTTCAAACTTTTTCTCCATTGGCAATCATAAAAAAAATTTCAAATGTTTCCAACTTCTAAAGTATTCCAAATCTTAGGGAAAAAAGACAATTCAGTTGTGTCACTTGCTAAAAGGCAAGAAGACACAACTTAGTAACCCATAGGGGGTCCAATTAATCATTCTAAACATGGTGCTTCACACCTTTACTTGCTTTTCACTCACTGTCAATACTTCACACCACAAGCTATTGTGTGAAAGTTTTATTTCACACAATTTTCACATAATTTTATGTGAAAATTTTCACACTGGTTTTACACCTTTTTCACACATATTCAAATCAATTGATAAAATGCGACCAAGTTCAAAAGTTGCACGGCCAGACTAATTGGACCAATTACAAATTGGTTTATATTACTTATTGCGCTAACCTTGATTGTTCCTCAGCAGAGGAAAGGTCCCTAAATGGTAGTGAATCTTCCCAGTCCAGAATAGTATCTCTCAGTTTACCTCTACCAAGAAAAATTCAAAGAATTTTAACATAAAGAAAACCACCAAAGGAATATGAATACAAAACAAGTGTTCAGATTCCAGTAAATTTTAACATCAGGGAGAGAGACTATTCTAAAACTTACATAACTCAACCGACTGAGTTCCAGTCAGTTTTTCAGTTGGCATCAGAGAGTATAAACCTCTCTTTACGTACTCATAAACTTAACTCTTTCTGCCCAAGCCAGTTAATCAACATCTAACTTCTCCTTACATTTATGTTAGGAGAGCCCTTTCAACCCCAGCCAGTTTATTAACATCTAACTTTTCCTTACGTACATAACTAAACCACTTCTGTCCCTGAGCCAGTTTATAATAATAATAATTAAGTATTCAAAGTGCTTATATATAATCATATTAAAAAATACTGTTTACATTTTAAGAATGAAAAGTAAATAAAGAATACTAGGTTTTTAAACTAAGTCAAAAGCTTCTTTGAATAAAAATGCTTTTAGCTTTGTTTTAAAATTGGCCAGGCAGGTGGTGTTTTGAACATGAGTGGGAAGCTCGTTCCAAAGTTTAGGTGCAGCGATGGAAAATGCGCCATCAGCAGCACTTCATGTTGCTCTAGATAAAGTCCTTGGAACCTTGAGTTGTAAAAGAGCTTGAGATCTGAGGCCAGGGCATTTTATATTTCTTCAGCAGATTAGTTCAGATAAGTAGTTAGGGCCATTTCCATGGATGCATTTCAAAACAATGGTGAGTAGTTTGAACTTGATTTGGGCTTGGATAAGCAGTCAATGAAGATTTTTTAGATGGGGTGTGATGTGGCAGAACTTTGCAGATGAGGCATGCAGCATATTTTTGTGTTAGTTGAAGGCGTTGAGCTGAAGATTTATGAGAGCCATGGAGAAGAGAATTGCAGTAGTCGAGACGTGATGTGACTAAGGCGTGGACGAGTAGTTTACTGGCTTCGGTGGTTAGGTAGCGGCGGATCTTTGAGATATTTTGGAGACGGTGCATACAGGTTTTGAAAACTTTGTTGATGTGACTGTCGAGTTTCATGTGTTTGTCTATAATGACTCCTAGGTTAGTTATAGCTTCCTCAGTGCTTATTCTAAATTCGTTGATACTAAGGACTAGGGGGAGATTCAGTTTTGACAGCTGTTGATGAGAACCAATAACGCAAAGGTCTGTTTTACTAGTGTTGAACTTGAACATATGCAGTAAGAACCAGTCATTGATTTTATCAACACCTTAGAGAATTTCTAAGATGATGATAAAATGTTTGAAGATTCAAAAGTTTCTTGGGGGCAAAACACATTTTGTAAACTGCAGCTTGCAGTTGAGAGTTTGTGCAAATTAATGTATCTGTAACATTATCAGGGTATTTCAACATACCTACAAGTCCCTCTACTCTGCTTCATGTTGCAAACCCTTTTGGATCGCTGTTGTCCAACAGTTGTAGCAGCTGTTTCTCTTACAACCTCTCTGCCACATTTTTCACACCTATCAACAAACATGTCCCCATGCAGTTCAGATAATCGGGACCTGAAGTTAAGATGGGATGAACCAGCAATCAATAATAAAGGCTTAATCTTGAATTAAATTTAACTAACCTAACACTGGACAGAGAGAAACACACTTCCAAAAACCCAAACAGAACCATGCACACAAACAGTATCACAAAAACTTCAGTAAATAGGATTTGATCAATTGAAGGGTCTAGGGCAAAAATGAGTGACTTTTGTTGGAGCTGGCATTTCTCCCAACATTATCTCAAATATCTCTTCTCTGCCATTGGCAAAATTTAGCATTTCATACAAAGTCATTTACTGTTTGTCATTTAATATGCACTATCTAAAGCTAACTATAAAGACCGGCACACACTTGAGGTAAAAAGCTGAGCTGTTTGCTTGCAAGGCCCTTTGCTCAGCTTGTTCCGCACATGTGCAGCAAAATTTTAATGAGATTCGAGCTCGCGAGGCAAAAATCTCACTAAAATTTTGCCGCACACGAGCGGAACAAGCTGAGCAAACAGCCTTGCAAGCAAACAGCTCAGCTCTTTACCTCAAGTGTGCGCCGGCCTTTAGTGGCTCATAGGGCTGGCACTTAACTCCAGTTTTTTAATGTTTTAAGCAGATGAGAGTCTTTGATTCCCCCTGGACAGAACACTAATCTATTGAAGGTTAGCCCCCAACAGAACTGGTACTCATTTAACTACAGTTGAGTCGACCAAAACCCAACTATCATCTGGCATTTCATGCCAACCGACAAAAAAAGGAATAATTACACTTAACATCATTTCTATTTTCAAATTAGCCACAATTGTTTTTTGGCATCAGTTGTCCTTTAATAATAAAATGTATATTTTTTCCTAAACAAATGTTTTTGTAGACGTATTAAACAACTATTTCCCTCAGGGTTGGTGCCTAGCACTTAGTAACGTATATACCTCAATGACACTTCATATCTTGGTATATACCAACCCCTGGCTTTCAAGCACACCCAGGTGAAAAAGTAGGAGAAAAGTAGGACCAAAATTCTTTCAAAAGTAGGACAAAAGAAGGATTTCAAGGGGAAAAGTAGGACAACTGAGGGCTTAGAAGAAGGATTAAGAATGCAGCCTTTGGTACAGATCTTTGAAGAAGTATTGATGAACTGCTTCTAGTCTGCCAGTGACTCGTTTCACTGCTGGCATGAGTGTGAGCCATTTGGACTGGACATGCCAGATGAACAGTTGTTGGTCAAGAAATCTTCCTTGCGACATGTGGTCCAGGCTTTAACCCTGAACACCTGCAAGGCT
The DNA here is from genome assembly GCA_026413305.1 of Hydrozoanthus tunicans. Classification (NCBI taxonomy): domain Eukaryota; kingdom Metazoa; phylum Cnidaria; class Anthozoa; order Zoantharia; family Hydrozoanthidae; genus Hydrozoanthus; species Hydrozoanthus tunicans. Next base: position 5,861 of record JAOBAT010108346.1, read on the forward strand.
TACTCCCTATTCCTGCATGATACAAACTTGCACAATTTGTTGAAATTGCGGCATATAAAAAGTAGAAAAAGTAGGAAGTAGTAGGAATTTCAAGATAAAAGTAGGAATAGTAGGAGAAGGGTCAAAAAAGTACGAACTAGTAAGAGAAGTAGGATCACTTGAAAGCCTGGGAGCGAAACTAGAATACTCAGCCACTTTGTACTATCTCAATCCGTGATTGTAATGCGCATCTACTTTTATAGAACGAGGAATGCGCAGTAATAAATTATCGTAGTGGCGGGGTATTCTAGAATCTAGCAAAAGCCTGCAACCCCTATTCACCTCCCCTTCGGGAGATGGTTGTTAACTCTGAAACCCCAGGAAATTGGATTTAGTGTGAGTTTATAGCGGGGCGTTGAGTTAGTGGGGTTTTACTGTACTTTACTAGTATCAAGGTTCTAAAAAATTACCGATTCGTGCTTTACTATCTAAACAACGTTTACATTTATTGTGGAAGTCTACTGATTTAAAAAAATCTCAACCGGTTGTCAGAAATTCTGTAACAAACAACATGCATTCGCGTACACAAAGCCAAAGTTGTAAGCATATATGATTACAATGAAAAGTACCTGGGGTAGCCTGACTTTAAATGTAAGCCATCAACGTTTTGGCTAACAACGTGTTTTACGATTCCTTCTTGTTGAAGTTTTACAAGGGCCATGTGTGTATAGGTTGGCTTCGCATCATCAAACGTTACATCCAATTTCGGTGCTATTCCTTTCTCTTCCAGCGTCCATACGCCTTTAGGCCCTCTGAAATCCGGTATACCGGCTGATGTGCTGATTCCCGCGCCAGTATGAACCACAAGATGCTTTGAACTTTTGACAAGCTTCACTAAGTCCGCCATTTTCACACTTAGTTCTTCCGGAGAGTCAAACATCTTGAAAAAGATATTTCAAATTATTTGAGGATGACGCAAAAGAACTCATGACCAAAAGAAATTCTTACCTCTGGGAGTCCACATTTGCCTTTATTCGGGTAATCCGAGAGTCCTGAAGCATAATTTACTGACATTTTCCTAACAGAATAAATGGAAAACAAAATTTGAAAAAGAAGACGACGTGAATAACGAAGCCCGCGGTGTTACCGGTCAGTTAACGTAGTTGTTTATTTTTCTTTCAATATGGCGGACAAAGAAGAAAATTCCGCAAGGTCCTTGATCGAGTTTGATTCGAAGTCTCGAGTTAGGTAAGTTGTAAACAATTCCACCATTAACTCATGTAACCTAGAGCTTTCAATAAAAAAGGTTATTGCGTTCGCGATTATATCGCATACACTCCTGATCTCAATACCTTGTGTTAACAACAATTTATTTTTTTAAAATTAGTTATACTTAATTAAGTCTTTACTTTTTAAAGTAACTCTGAGAGAACTTACACCTGACCAAATAAAAAAAATGTTAAGTTACAAGTCTGATATTATATTGTACATTCCCATCATAAATGAGTTTGTTGTTCGGTGGTGAAAATGAACATAAATACAATTTTATTGTTATTTTATTATTTTTGGTTGTTTTTCTTTCTATGAATTCTTCTTGCAGTGTCTACAGTATGGGAATACAGTATCATTCACGTTGCTTTACCGCTCTCAGTTGTAGAGTTTGTTGTTAGAAACCTTGCTGAGTTGACACTCACTCTTGTTAATTACTAATTAACAGCCATCATCAAGAGTTTGATCACTCACAACTTTTATAAGATTGAGAAGGAACCCATGTTGCTTCAAAAAATAGAATCTGTACCCTACCCAAGATTTAGAGGGAATGTAAATCAAGGCACCTATTTGCCTTCATTTCATTTTTCCAGGAGGTGTTAAGTAGAAACATGAAGACAAGGCCATAAACCCTGACTCTCCCCCCAGGGGGGTGGGGGGGGGGGATGGTTACTGGTTACTTTATTGGGGTGATAAGTAGCAGGTAGAGTGGTCATATTTCTTGGGGGCTACAGTTATAGTCAGTCCAGTATTTTTATTGGGTTGTTAAAAAAAAGAAATCCTATGCAAATGTGCATACTGAACAAAAAGTTAAAACAATTTAAGGCTATTTACATACCCCCATTCATTTACTGCATATCAAATACATATATTTCAGTGCAACATGGGGGACTTAGCGTCCAACCCACTAGCTAGACCCAAGGAAAAATATCACAATCAATTTTCAATTGGCATTTTTAAGGTGGAAAATTTTTAAATGCCTATGGTATTTTTGGGATTCTCCCAGTAAGATCAGTGAGGTTGACTATGACAAACCTTATATACTCCAGCATTGGGGACATATGCAGTCAGTGGCCGATAAAACCATGCATTAAAGTAAAGTAATTTTGTTTGACTGGAACAGGGTTAGTTCTGTTCTAAATCGAGACGTAAAACAATTTGGAAAGCAGTTCATGTTTGACAACAATGAGGAAACTTGTTGGAACTCAGACCAGGTATGTGTGCATTGACACAGTGCAAATTAAGTGACACAGTTTTATAAGACAAGAAATGATATTTGAATGTTGGAGAAGCCTTATATTTAAGTGTTTACTGGACTGAATTTACATGCGAATGTGCAACACTGCAAGCTTTACCTAACAGGTGGTTTCTCAGTAAATCAAAACAAGCATACATTATGATAAGTATATGGTTTCAAATATTATAACATTGAAAACAAATTATTTCTAAACCAAAATGAAAGTAGGAGTAAAAACTCTTAAGTTGGTACGAAACATCTTGACTGGGTACAAGACATCTGATAGTTGGGCACAAAACTACCGTGGGTTGGGTTCGAAACGTTTTGGTACAAAGCGCCTTGGGTATGAAATGTCCGGATATTGTTAGCTAATGCTATGTTGGTGAAAAGTCAAGGAACCATGACATTGTCAATTCAGAAACAATTAAAAAGAAGAAAATGAAAGACAAAGAACAAAATTAACTATCTAGTTGTTTATAATAAGCTGATCCATTATTTCCATGAATTTATTTTTGTATAAAACTGGCTGATGAATTTCTTTGTAAAATTACAGGGAACTCCTCAGTTTGTGGTAATTGATTTTAACAAAGAAGTTCAGGTGGGCAAAGTTGTAATTCAGTTCCAAGGGGGATTTGCCGGAAAGGAATGTCAGCTGGAAGGAGGCAGCTCATCCAACTCATTAACTCCATTTTCCGCATTTTACCCAGATGATGTCAACAGCTTACAAGTATCCTTTGAGATAAATATTTATTTAGTCAGTTGGGCAGTGTAACTGGGGTGTGTGTGTCCAGGGTTGGGGGTGCAGGCCCCTCACAATAACTTGGTTGGGGGGGGGGGGGCAGGCTCTCCAAATAGTTTTCTTGCTAACAAGTTTTGAAAAATAGTTTTAGGTTTAAAAATAAACCACAATTTTCACTGTGCCTCCTCCCAATAATTTTTTGCTTCCAGCAGCCATGAGTCAAGGGAGTGGTTCATACAGCAAATGAAAGTCTCTTTCAGCAATAACATTTAATAATAAGACCCAAGAAATAATAACTGCAAAACTACTTTTCCCTTGTTTGACATTCTGTAGTTATCTGGGATTGGAAAACAAAATTTTCATTTAGTCTATGCAGTATTGTCCATATTGAAGCTCATCAAATTTGATGTTTTGTTTTTTGTTTGGGGTGGAATGAGTGTTTTAGTTGGATGTGGGGGAGGGGGTGGAAATGTTCCTCTGGAAAATAGTGAAAAATAGGTGCATTGCTCAATAGCTTTTCAACAAATGTTGAAAATATACTAATCAATGGTCTCTCCTTTTCTTAAGGCCATTCCCTCTGTTCTGCCATTCTTGAAACACAAATATTTATTATATACACATGGGGGAAACAGACCCTTTGCACGCAAAAGAATACTTTGATCAGTCATATCAAGGAACTGTGGCCAGCACGAAATTCAGCACATCAGTATTAGCAGAATTGCAAAATTTTGCAAACATTTCGCAAAACGAAGTTTTGAAACTCAATCTTCTGCCCTTATTAGTTACAGAGAAATGTATGGGGAAAACATAGAAATGAGGCTGGTCTGACATCTTACTTTTCATTGGAAAAGTATCCAGTCTTGAACCTTTATATCTTCGTCAAATTACAGCCAATTTTTATGAGACTTTGTAGCTTTACTATTATTGCCTCAGGACTCCTCTTCCTGGTAAACTGAATAATTTTATTTCTATGCCATGCTAGTGTGACAAAGTACTTACTATTGTGTGTTTTTGTATAGCTTTAACCTTAACTGTTTGCTAGAGTTTTTCTATTTCAAGCAAAAAGACACTGAGAGTACTAAAGCTGATCTTTCCAAGTAGCTCGGACTTTTTTGGTCGAATAACAATATATAAGCTTGATGTACTAGGTACAGTGGTATAACAAACAAGTTCACCACAAGGATGGCATGTTGGATTGAACCTGGACGGTAACAATGGTTTTCATGGAATTTATGTTATTTTTATAACCTGACATCAAATATGAAATTAACTGACAAGTCTGAGAGAAAGTTATGATTTGCAGCATACTCTTAACTCCAGAATAAGCATATAGGGCAAAATAGAAGTATAGGTTGGACAATTTACAAAAAACTTAATAGTAGCTAGTATAGGGCAGAATAATGATACAAGGTGGAAACAATCATCTCGAAAAGTCCACAGTAGTACAGGGTAGAACAGTAGTATAGGGTGAAAATTTCTTGAAATGTTAATAATAGTACCAATTTCATTTTCCAATAGCACCTGGTGGCCAACTGCAACACTTTCTTGAATTTTGGATCATCAGATTTTGTCATCTTCATTGAAGAACTGTAACACATTTTTCCATACCTAATTATATTCTTCAGTAGAGCTGCTGACAAATCGCTGGATTTTAATAGTCATACAGACCCAAACAAGGCCTGTATAGGGTGGAAAATTTGCTCAAAAAAAATAAACCCACATGACATTTTTATGTTTATTCTGGAGTCAAGAGTAACCAAGAGGTTGGGATAACATTATAAACATTTACATAGAGGATGTTAAAGCCCAGCCATGAAACAAAATGAGAGAGAAACAACTGGCTCAACCAACAGTGAGGCCCAGGTGAATACTAATCAAAAAAGAGGCAATTTTTTTAAAAAAATTGTGGAAATGTGACCAAACACATCAGTTAGTTTTAAAAACATAATCTTTATCTAACCTGTACAAGAAACAGGCAATAATTATGGCCAATTTTGTTGCAGCTTTTACCTACCGAACACTTCTGATCCAGATAATAATGAACAATATAATAATTATATTTTTTATTTATTGTTATTGTTAAAACTTCTACTTAATTGATGCATACATAAAAAATTTCTCAATCATTCAGAAGACCAAAAATAAAATCAGTTTATTCCACATTTGTGTGTCTCCTTAATATTTATAAGAAGGACTCAACATTCAAAAAAGTTTAAAAAAGGTGCAAACAACTATAATAGATAGGGACCCCACATGTACACCTTATCTTTAGGGTGTTCAACCCCTTGCAAAATGCTTAGCTATCTTTTGTTTTTTTTACTCTAGTCATCTTCAAAAATTAGGGAGAATTCTTGCTCTGAACTTTTTAATGAATGATTAAAATAGTGTCATCAATACTGGGAGTCATTACTGTTGTCCAAACAGCCACATCAAGTATTTATGCTGTCATTTGGGTAAAGGTAGTTGATGGAATCAACAGTGTACTTCCACCCTATCCTTGTTGCAATTCATCTTGTACTGTATCAGGTTCCATACTAAGTTACTGCCTTTCAGTTCAGTCGACACCAACCCAGTAGTCTAATCCTGAGACATCTGTTCAGGGTGCATGTCAATCATGAGGTTACCTAGCAACATGGCTAACCTCACCCAAGGCAAGCTGATCAATTGCCTAACAGGCTATTTAGTAGTAAGAGGAAATTTTTTTTACATTGTTATATCTACCCAACTGGAGTAGAAATTGGCACCAATAGTTGAAAGATTTAATTTTCCACTTGTCTCCGGGAGAATGGAAGGAGAAAACACCAGGCCTCGCCCTCATCTTTGAATGTTGGTCTACCTGCATGGTTACTCAGTCACTCTGTTTTCAAATGATGTACACATCTTTCCATGCACCTAAATCCTAGAAACTTTTTATCCAAGACATGACAGCTCAAAATTAATGCCCAGATAACAAAATGTCATAGTTCTCCTGAACAAGACTTGAGCTGGTTGCTTGTTATAGCCTCAAGCATTATGTATTCCACTGTGTATGAACATTTTCGCTGCACATGGAAAATGGGTAAAGCATTTCTAAGAAAGGTTCTTCCAGTTACAAGACCTTCAAGATATTATCAGACTTGTGCTGTATCTTGTTGTCTCATCAAAGAGTGCAAAGGTCAGCCATATGCCTATAGCAAACCAGTTACACCTTTAAGTTTTTCTGTTCTTGGTTTCATTATCATACAGTTCTATAAGTTCATGGGAAATAGTCTGGATGTTGCTTTCCTTGCACTCTGGCCAGAAGACCTGTAAGGAAGAAATGTATACAGAATACATCAAGAACTGATTAACTGTCAATCATTTGTATTCATACAGATTTACAGTAAACCATATGTATAATCATGGTATATAACCAGGAGTTATATAATTCAAATTTTGAAAACAGTAGGTTTTAAAAAGTTAAGTCTGAGAATTCTTACAAATGGCTGAATGTCAGTTGCTCAGTGAGCTGTCCTTCACTTAATTACCAATACTGTAAATTATTTGTGTTTTGAAGTTATGAATCTTGAACAACTATCCCCTGAAGAGGGAGCAAGTAGTGGTGAGCAGGATAAACATATATTGAGGTGAGAAGCTTCAAGGTACAATCTAGTGCTAGTTAGGCACCAACCCTGAGAGGGATAGTTGTTCTAATTAGTAAATACACAACACTGGGATAAAAATACATTTTACTTTCAAAGAAACAATACAACTAATTAAACCTCTTTTTAGCACAAGACTAGTGCTTCTTGTCACATTTTGTGAGTTTTTTTTTACGTTCTTCTGGAGTTTCTTTAAAAACTTTTTGTGGATTTTTTGCAAATTCTGAAAGATGTGAATATTTTGTTCTTAATA
>JAOBAT010108357.1:0-14897 GCA_026413305.1 Hydrozoanthus tunicans
TGTGGAAAAATGACGGGGAGTATGAGAATTAGTGCAGAGTGTGGAAAAATGACGGGGAGTACGAGAATTAGTGCATAGTGTGGAAAAATGACGGAGAGTATGAGAATTAGTGCAGACTGTGGAAAAATGATGGGGCAAATGAGAATTAGTGCATACTGTGGAAAAATGATGGGCGTACGAGAATTAGTGCATACTGTGGAAAAATGATGGGGGTATGAGAATAAGAGTAGACTGTGGAAAAGTGATGGGGAGTATGAGAATTAGTGCAGACGGTGGAGAAATGACGCGGCAAATGAGAATTAGAGCAGACTGTGGAAAAATAGATGGGAAGTATGAGAATTAGTGCAGACTGTGGAAAAATGACGGGGGTATGAGAGTTAGTGCATACTGTGGAAAAATGAAGGGGGGTATGAGAATTAGTGCAGACTGTGGAAAAATGATGGGGGTATGAGAATTAGAGCGACTGTGGAAAAGTGATGGGGAGTATAAGAATTAGTGCAGACTGTGGAAAAATGATGGGGAGTATGAGAATTAGTGCAGACTGTGGAAAAATGACGGGGAGTATGAGAATTAGTGCATACTGTGGAAAAATGATGGGGAGTATGAGAATTAGAGCAGACTGTGGAAAAATGATGGGGGTATGAGAATTAGAGTAGACTGTGGAAAAGTGGCGGGGAGTATGAGAATTAGTGGAGACTGTGGAATAGTGACGGGGAGTATGAGAATTAGTGCAGACTGTGGAAAAGTGACGGGGAGTATGAGAATTAGTGCAGACTGTGGAAAAGTGATGGGGAGTATGAGAATTAGTGCAGACTGTGGAAAAATGATGGGGGTATGAGAATTAGTGCGTACTGTGGAAAAATGACGTTGAGTATGAACAAGCTAAAAGTAATCACATTTTGAAGACTTAAGAGCACAAGATAGCCTAACTTTTATTTTGAGCTCTTTGTTATCGTGTTAGATTTTATGACCGTGCTTTAGTAAGAAATGAAGTTTGAAATACTTAGACCAGAGGTAAAAAGTGCTATTGTGTTGTCGCTGCTGGGAAATTTGATTGCAAGTGAAAAATACTAGAAAGACCGAGACAAAAAAAATATTTGAAAGCCGAAAAAAGTGAACTGTTGCAAAATAAAGAAAGGTCAACATTACTAGTCTACCCAATGGTTAAGCTCTTCTATATAAATTATTTTCCAGTAAAACCTTTATTCGGACAGAATTCAGCTAAGATTGGCTTACAAATGAACTAACTTTAGTTTCCACACCAAACTCTAACCGTAAACTATACCTCTTGCATCACCGTCTGACTAGTTATAGATCCTGCAGAGGACCTCTTGCTGGCAGTATCACGATCTGCACTTCCGTCTTCTTCAACAACAGTTGGAAGATTCTTCTGAATCCTACCACCAGAAAACATCTTGTCAACGATCTCTGTGGCAGATGAAGATTGTTGCAGAGAAACACCCCCAGTTCGCCGCTGCCTTGTTCCTGGGATAGCTTTGTCTCCACCTGTATCCATAAATTAATTATTGATAGTTTCTCATAGAAATGCTACTTAGTTGGGTCTAAGGTCTATAGCATGGTCACATTTTAGGTTTTCAATCAAAGAGGTACCAATTTTATGATCTACAAGACATAAGAATCTAAGCTCAACAATTATATTGTATTTTCAATGGATTGACAACCTTCCGCAAAACCTGGCACCAAACAGTTATAGGAGGGCTTGTCTCCAGCAGTCCTGAAGTTGTAGTTGCATCTGAATCGCCCAACACTGTCAGCTATTGCCCTGCTCTGTGCTTGAGAAGTGTTGCCGGAAACTCCATGTTTTATACTACCACTCTGCAGTAGAAACGATTTGCTGGATTGCGATCGAGACCACATGCTGAGAACTGGATAAAAATAAAAGCTAAAAGTTACCTCAGGCAAAGAATTTAAAACGCGAGAATTTTCCTTTTTGAGAAACTCAGAATTAAACCAAGCCCTTTTAGAAATCATTTCCCAGCTGGGGCTGGGCAAGATGACGTGAAGACATCCAATTTTCTCACCTGTAGGCCGTTTGACCAGTTCCTTAGTAGGATCCCCAGAAGACTCGCTACTGGGATTACCATGAGGAGATCCAGCTGCACTTCGTGGACTTCCAACTGACACAAAATCTGCGTTCTCAATCAATAAATGCTTGAAACGCCTGATAAAGAACTGTCCACACAGTGGTGTGTAGTGAGGAATGACTCGATGAAGAACCCGACAGGTGTGTATGAGCAACAGCCTATCTCTTGGTACAGCGTCATACTGATGTTCGATACACTTGTAAAGGATCTTCAGTGAAGATGCCTTCACAGTATCAAGAAGGGTAACAGCTCTTATCGCCACTAAAAATAATTACATAAAAATGGATTCAGAACAAAGTTGACAAGCTGAACTTTTAATTTAAGTAGCTTTACAACCGTCCGCTTCCGTATTTCTACCATACGCGTCAACAAAACCCTTATTAGTAAAAAGATACTTATTCCATTGTCTCAAGATTACGATCTGACATGAACGTGTGTTTTGGTTGCTATTGCTAGTTTTCATCAAGCGATGGGTTAGGTTGGATGAGAGCTTGCTTTTATACTCGTTGGCGGATTAAGTAGGTGGTCCTCTCTGGTTGGTTAGTCGGTTAAAGCCTTCTGCTGTTGTGTTTTCGTATTGTCGATGTCTGTCTGTCTCTATTCATGCTATCTGGGTGTGGCCTAATCTGAAAGACTTCTTTTGACTTGACGTTCTTACCAATGTTCGTAGCGATGACACTGACAGGCTTTGGTGGCATGCTTATGATCGCAACCGTGAGACAATGGAATAAAAGTCATTTTATTATTTGTCCTCTACGAATAACAATCCCGTTCCCTTTATAAAGCCTATTAAATGTATAGCTAATCTTAAAATTGGAAACCAAGATGAAGCACACTATGTTAAGTAGATGTAGGAATTATAGGTTACGAAAGAAACTGTCAATACATCAAAAATAGTTATTATACCCTGCGTGGGCCAATAAAAACCATAGATGAGACACTAAAAACACAATTAAATACGTTCTTAACAAATCGAGTAAAATCCGTAGACACTTTAATGCTTTGAATAATTGTAGAGTGAGTGTTACTTCGACATATAGACCAATTACCTGGCGCACATACATCTTCTACTGCACCAACTAAATAAGTAAAACAATGGGCTAATGCTGACATAGCCATGCTGGTTGTTTTCACGTTTTCTTTATCAAGAAATCTCGCTAGTACTGTGATCTTTTCCACTGCTCCAAACCTCTCGCGCCAGTCGTCATCAGTGATTGCCTTTTCTACTTCGTCACAGAGTTTCTCAGCGCCAAATGGAAGACAGATGTTGTGTAAAAGTACTTGTACGCTTATGTTTGACAATTCCGAATGTTCAGCTTGTAACAAACCCCAAAGACTAAAATAAAGAAAGGGGTACTAGTTAATAGTTAAAACATGGCTATTACGACAACACTTAAGAGCAAATGTCCCTAAAATGTCCCAAGAATCCGCGGCACGGCTTCAAAAACCGAAACTCTTGATACTTTGCCTGAATGACACTTTTGGGGAACTATTTTCGAAAATCTTATTGAATCTTTCCAGAAATCAGTATTTTTCATGAAACACGCGTTTTGCCTAATTAAAAGAAGAACAAGCCTGCTAGTTATGTGCTCGTTATGTCGGTGAAACCTACCGACATTTCGAAAAATGTGTTCGTGAGCATTTGACAACGGACAGAGTCTCTCATGTTTTTAAGCATTTGCAGAGTTCAGACAACCATAAAAATCTTTGCACTGAGAACAGTTTCACCATCATTGACTCTGCTCCCTCTGTTTTTCAACTCAAAATCAATGAAGCTCTTCAAATCCAATGGGAACAGCCTTCTCTCAATAAGCAGGTTTTTCATGTCAATTTAAGTCTTTTCTCGTAATGGTTTATAGTTTTTTTTGTTCCATTTATATTTAACTAGCAGGAATTTCAAGAATTATTGTGATAATTGTACTTGCCTTAATTACCGCAGCTAGTCTTTATAAGCAGTATAAGTGAATCTAGTCCCAGTTACAACTGAAAATGTTCAGAGACATGAACGAAACATGTTTTGTAAACTAAAACATGCTGTTCTTTACCTTAAATGTTAAATAAGTTGCTTCTTTTACGTTCTACTAGCTTTCAAAACAGTACATTTCAATTTACTTTCTTACCTAAACTTGTTATGGGACAAGGAACACCTATACAGACTTTGGGATAAAAACACCTTAACATTCTTTGGGGTGAACATATCTTGGAATAAAGAACATCTTGACATTGTTTGGAATGAGGCCGATCTGAACATACTTTAGAATGCAGAACATCAAAACATACTTTGGGATAAAGAACACCTCTTGAAGATAAGCTAGAAAATCAACGTCTGCCATTAAAGCCACACGCAGGTAGTCTCCACGAAGAACCAATACTTTCAGACACTTCAAAATATTCAACTGCACATTGTGATCCTCTTGTTTAGGCAGCTCCTGTAAAAAATCGCAAAAGAAAATGTACAAACTAACAACTTTTAATCAACAACAGAGATTAGGAACATAACTACCTATTAATGGGTCTCTATTCCCCATGCATGCAACAATGTTTAGAACTTCTACATAAGAATCCTTATTCGTGTCATCAATGCTGGAATCGTTTGGCTTGTCATTGCAATCTTACTGAAAATCTTTCAGCATGAATAATTATCAAAGTTCTTGTGTGAGACAAACTACCTATTTCAAAATGCTTTATCCATTCACAGGTTTTACAAGGAACAGATACCAACTCGATGGGAAAACAAGAACACAAACATTATGGGGGGGAAGGCATTGTGGGAAGCAAGACAATAATAATAGAATATAATAGAAATATTTGGTTTTCAAGGTTTGTTTTTTTTTAAAATTCAACGGTAAAATTAGTTTAAACCCAGTTCATTTTCTGGTTTCTATTCGTTGGGAAAACCAGATATCACGAAATGTGGGAAAACGCTTCCTCTTATAGCCAAACAAGCTCACAAAACTACCATTTGCCGAAAGATTCTGAAAGCTTTTGTACACCCGGAAGGAAAATAATCCATAAAAGCTGGGTAAAGACTGCTTCGTCAGTAACTCAAAAGCACGAATGAGTAAAACAGTGACTGGATACAGGCAGAGAGTGACATCCACAAATGTTGGTTTACCATATAAACAGGTTGTTTAAACTGCATTATGATCAAGAAAAAAATATATCAATTTCTTGACCGGCACCTTGTTGCCAACGAGTACTAGCGACACACTACAGATAATTGCCATCACATACCTTAAGCAGCCCCATTAGCAACTGCAATTGGGGGTAATTCTCAAACACAGTGTTCCAACTACTTGTACTAGCGCCACTTCTCCATGAACCAATACTACCAGTCATGCTTTGCAGGCTCGAAAACGGCATAGCTAGATCTGTAGCATCAGAAGGTGTATCAGGTTGACTTGGGATTGCCTCAGATTCTGGTTCTTGTAAATCTGGGATATCTCCTCCTAGTGAGTCACCAAGTGGTACCGGCGTCTGGGGTTCTGAGAACACCTCTTCATTGGTTTCTGTCTGTCTGCTGATGCGTGACTCTGTAAGAAACACACTTTGGAGAAGTAATCGAGTTGCGACTTGTCAACATGATAAACGTTACAGAGGCCAACAATGATTACAAATAGAAGATATTAAAGAATACTATAGAACACACTTGTGTTGAGTTTGAATAGTTCGAGACTGAAAACAACATTTAAGATTCTAAAGATTCCTAAATTTTAATTTTCCGCCACTTTTGCAGCTTTCATTAGTTTTTAAGTTAAGGTCTGTAAGAAAAGTTTCTAACAACGGGCTCATGTGTTTGATAATAATTATTGTGTTTTAATCCCCACTGAAATGTTATCTTTTAAAAAAACCGTTTCTTTTGGTTAGAAAAACCACTTCCTAGCTGCTCGGCATGTTTAAGATAGATGCCGTGTCCAGTTAAATTGGACAAATTTCACTTGACTTTTAATATATTACCTAGTTGGTATATAGTTGGACGGTCTGTTGGTTATTATTGAACATATTGGCCAGGTTCAGGATGGTTATGGTACTAAATATGCTCTTCAACTCACCATTATTATTTTCGGACACACCCTTCACGTAAGGTAATGGGGCTACGGCTAACACAAGCGGCAACTTGATTATCTCGTTATATATCGAACAAACATACAAAAAAGAGGAAGCACTTACCTAGACTCTTGAAAGATGCAGTACGACTGGCTTGGTTGCTGCGAACCAGAGCTCCGTAAGCAACAGCATTTAGTGTATCTTCCTCTGCGAAATTGGTGGTTGCTTGAGGGAAGACGGCATCAAGGAGAACAAAGGCCAGTTTAAACCAAAGATTGATCATGTCACATCCTTCACAGATCTCTGTGTGACTGCCGTGATTGACTCCCCACGGAGTGTCCAACATAAGCTTAAGAAGTCGTTTAATATCTTCTCGCTCCATAGCTTTCAGTACACGCCCTTCTCTCTGAAACTGTATGGAGATCTAGAACAAAACGTAAAACAAAAATGAAATACAAAACCTTTTCAGGAAGCTGTGAAACATTTGAATAACCTTTTAAGTAAAGCACTGTAAAGAAAATGGCTGACGCAGAGAACAAACAAAGTCTCTGGTAAAGGAATTTTTAATCTCAGGAACAAATCTGCAGATTCCCTACCTACGGAGCTACCATACGTTTAACCTCTTCGTGATTGGGACCTATGCCCCTCAGGGATTAGAAAAAATGGCTTCTTAAACAAATTTATCTACATTCGAATCTACAATATCTCTGATCCCTTCAGGAATTGGAACCTATGACCTTTGGAAAAAATCTACCGATCTTACTTACTTGTGTAGGTTGTCAGCTTGGGGTGGTTGTGGAACTAAAGCAGAAATTCTGACTACTTATGCAAATGCTGATAATAAAATGTTCCTTCTACTTATCAAAGTGCTGATACAAAAGATTTTCATTAAACTGAGTACTGAAACAAAAGATCTTTCTACTATTCCAAGTGCCAATAGAAAAATCTTTCTACTCTTCTTCTTCTATCAAATGCTGATAATAAAAGATCCTTCTACGTATAAAGTGCTGTTACAAAAGATTTTCACTAAACCGAGTACTGAAACAAAAGATCTTTCTGATCCCTTCAGCTAACAAGGGAGTCCTCACACAACCAAAGTACTGTCTGAAAACCTATGGCTACCCAGCTTTCTCTTACACAGCCCCTCAGCTATGGAACGGCCTGTTTGATGATATAAGAACCTGTAACTCTTTAGGAATTTTTAAATCGAAAGTGAAAGCTTACCTCTTTAAACAGGCGTACACTTAGAAAAAGTTCATATAAATTTAACTATTATTGTTATTTTTAAGATGTTTTTATTATCATCGTTTTAGACTTTTTAATATTTTAATTTAATTTCTAAAGTGCGAAGAGATAATATCAGTATAGTTAGTACATTTTATTATCAACGTGTATGTAGTTGTTGTAACATTGTAAATTAGTATTGTAAAGCGCTACTGGTTAACTAGTAGAAGTAGCGCTATATAAATAAAGTTATTATTATTATTATTATCATTATTATTATTATTATTATTATTATTATTATCATCATTTTATTATTATTCCAAGTGCCAATACAAACATCTTTCTTCTCTTCCAGATGTTGATACAGAAAACCTTTCTACTTATCCAGATGCTGATACAAAATTCCTTTCAATTTATCCAAATGCTAACAACAAAAGATCCTTCTACTTATCCAAGTGCTGATACAAATGATTTTTTATTTATCCGAGTACTGAAACAAAAAAACCTTTCTACTATTCCAAGTGCCGATACAAAAGGTCTTTCTACTTATCTAGATGGCGATACAAAAAACCTTTCTACTTATCCAGATGCTGATACAAAATTCTTTATACTTACCCAAATGCTGATACAAAAATCTATCTACTTATCCAAATGCTGATACAAAAGATCTTTCTACTTATCCAAGTGCTGATAAAAAAGATCTTTCTAGTTATCCAAGTGCCGATTCAAAGTTGTTTCTACATTGTCAGAGTTGAAGTTCTATGTAGCATTTCTGATCTAAATTGATAAAAAAACAACAAACGTGTCTCTTACCTGCTTAACTAATAGGTCTAGCATCATAATGAAGCAGGAGACAGTGGAGTTGAGCTCTGTTAGGTCGCCAGATACACTTGTCGCGGAGGTAGGAGGAGATTCTATTGTAGGGGATAGCGGTTCAACACCTGTGTATACTGGGAAAGGAAACATGGTAGAGATCCCTTCGCTACACTCGGTGTAAGTCTGAATGCAATGGACGAACATTGTCAGGAGAACATGCGGTTTCACAACCAGGTTCAGTTGAGAGATTATCTGTTGACAAAAACGTGTTTGTTGCTTCCCAGGGAACAATTCAAATAAATCAGTCAACCAGTCAATCAATCAGTTTCAACCAATCAATCAATCTCAACCAGTCAATCAGTAAATCAATCAAAATATCACTCTTGACCAGTCAATCAATTAGTCTCAATCAACCAATCAACGAATTGAAAAACCATAAACAGGTCAATAGCTGGCGTCGTGTACAAAGATACACAGGCAGACAATACTAAAGCAGATTGTAATCAACAGGGACTTGCACTATAAAAGGGTCTGAACCAGGTGCGCGTCACTTTCAGTTAAAACGGTAATATACAACATTAAATAATAAACAGTAAACATAATACTTAAATGCAAAACTGTTTCATTAACATATGAATAGAATAACTTCTTACTTGAGAATCATTATAAGTTTTGTTAATTTCTGTTTCAAACAGAGGGAAATCATAACGCAGCATAATATACTTAGTGGTAAAATAAAATGCTAGCGTTCAATACGCGAAGTTTCGATGAGACACGCGTTATGCTCTAATGGGCGAAACTTATAGGAGTTGTGACGATTTCGCCGAAAAAGGTAAATAAATTCACGTAAATTTCGACGAAATTTCTTACAAAACCAAGAACAAAACGCTCAGGGAAGTTGAAATGCCGCTTGTTCCAAATATTGAATTTTGAAAGATGTCAGATATTGGAGGAGCTGTCCCTTTTATAGTGCAGGTCCTTGATTAGGTAAAAGCGACCGAAACTTACAAGCTTTGTATGAACCTGTCACTGAGCACTGTTATGTTAATATCGTTCAGACAATACAAAATAGACTTATTATTGGGTTGATTTGTCATATCATGTTCGTGTGCAAAAGAGTTACATACTGTTCATCCCAAATACACATCCGTTTAGTCAATTTTATTACAAAAGAGTGAGTTTAAAAAAAAATTATTTGACGCACTTTCGTCTTAGTGCATACATCCATCCCACAATCGTTAGACTTTCTTTTAGCATATAGTGTCCCAATCGCGACACGAAAATAAAGAACCAGCGTAGAATCATTAAGTAGCTCCCGAGCTAATAAACGTTTATACAATTACAACCAGATCGCGACCAGTGACCATGATCTTGCAAGATGATCGCGATAAATGTACATACGATTCTGAGCACCACTGTATAATCAAAGCTATACATAAATGATTGACTAAAACTCTTAAACCCATCTTATCTAGTTAGAACTGTAACTTGTGAATTTATTTGACAATTATAACTTGTAGGTTTTGTGTTTTGGTTCACATTATTACGCTTTCTTCCTCAACCGAAAATAAACTATGATGGACACCCGACTAGATTAGCAGGGGTAAGTTAGGGTTCCTCCTCTCCCTCTCCCAAGAATAAAAAATGAATTGTTACATATTTTTTGTAGGCACATGTTCAAAAAGGTGGAAATAAAATATGGTTGTTGATGTTGTTGCTAACCTGAAGCCAACTCAACGCCATGAATAACTGCTTTGCAATGGCAGACTCAAGGGCTCGTTTGACAAACCCAAGAGTATTCTCCCGTGAAAATCGAAACGGTGACAGTACTGGATCAAAAAGGTTGCTGTGGATGAAAAGTAAAATTTAAGTATGAGTTCTGATATTTATCCTACAATACAAACAAACAATAAAGTACTCTTGGCTTGTAGTAACAAATCTCAAAAGAAAGTCCTTTTTCAAAAGACTAAAATCCATATTACCTGCAAATGCTTATTTGGCCTAAAAGATGAAAGTTGTAAAGATATGGATTTCTCGAATACAACCTTGATCCTAGTAGCATTGGAGGTACTAAAGCTAGGAGTCACAGCCATGATTTTCCCGGAATACACTGAACCTCCAAACCCTTGAAGCCAAACTAAGGTAAAACCTTTTAATAATTGAAAGTTAAACTAGGATTGTCCAAAAGAATGGAAGATGTTCCTCGAGCGGAAAGAGACAAGGGACTCACTCCAGCTGAACTCACCACAAAAGTGTTTTAAATTTTCCTAGGTCTTCCGGCGGAACGTCCGACTTGATGGCTTCCATCCACAGTGGCATAATGTTCTCCCATACCTGCACAGCAACAAAAAAGAATTACAATTGTCTGCTTGTCAACGGAACAGAGATTTCTCAACAGATGCTTTGAAAAGAGGTGTTGTTCTATGTTATTGACGGTTCATGAGTTATAATAATAATAATAATAATAATAATAATAATAATAATAATAATGATTACTTTATTTATCCTGACAAAAAAACCGATCAGTCGATTTAAATTTAAAAAAATTAAATCCACTGGTATCAACCGGTGATCAGCAATGAAGTGTATAACAGTATTTAAAATCTATCTATATTTAAAATCTGTCCATATAGTTATCTCAGAAAAGCGATAAACAAATAGTCACCAAGTGAGATTCTTGCTGCAAAAGTGAAAAGAAACAAACTCCAATCTGAGAAGACCACTCTCAAAGCGGCCTGTTGTCAACACTGAGTTGTTTAAGAACTGCTTTGTGAATAGACTAGATTTCCAATTTGATTACATGACGTCAGGAAACCAAAGATCTGTCGTAATGTGTGCTGCTGTGAGTTCCTAGATAAAAGAGAGGCACATAAAAATGTCGTATAACATAGAAACACTTTTGAACAAGGACATTTAAAAATTTTGGGAAAAAACATTGAACATGACAGAAAGAATCCAATAGGAAAAAAATTTAATATCATATAAACGAACGGAAATTTACTAATAAAGAGGCTTGCGGCAGTTATTTATATATGCTGTTCTTGACTACGAGTTATCTCTCCGAAAGCCGATCAACCTTAGCTGTATGTTCATCATTACAAAACGTGTGACCTTTACTCTGTCACTAACAAAGGCGGATTACCAAAATCCTCATTTCAAACTAATTGGTCGCTTCCTAAAAGATAAGTTAAAAACGACTATAGTCCGTAACTATAGCTACAGCTATACGAAAAATAACCTCCAGAGGGGAAGAGACAACGGTTAGACAAAAATACTTGGTGTAAAACGGTGGAGGCAGAGTTGAAAGAAAAGGGGCATGCGTAGAACGCCATCCTACGAAAGGACCAAAACAGACAGGAGTGGAGCTTTTTAGTTGCTGCCCTACACACCAGGAGGCATAACGGGCAGTAAGTAAGTAATAGCTTTGATCTAACCAGATCTACTGAGATTCCTAGAAATTTTCAACATCAGTACCCCTTCAGTAAAACGGAGGATAGATGAGTAGCTACCCTGAAACTTGGGAAAACCTTCTGGCATACAAACCTCAGTATTAATCAAATCGTATGAAATACAACGGCAGAGTCGGTGAAGTCCTTCCATATGTTGCCGCACTTTATTCATCAACATATTCCAGCAACCAGCAACTCTAACATAATCAGGTGGGCTAGGCGAGAGGCATTCACAAAACAAAGTCATCTTGTTCTGTCGCACCTCAATCAACCAGCGCTTGACATGCTTATTGGCCAGTGTCTTAAGTAATTCACCAACATAGTCCCTTTTTAAGGACGACACGGCATCCATCCAGTCCATTACCATGGAAACCAGCCTTCCAAGTCTCTCAGGAGAAGAACAAAAAGTAGGAGAGTCGCAGGTACCTATTAGAAGCCAAACACTGAAGCGACTCAGCATACGACGATTGTTTACGTCATTGTCCACTTCATCGTCGAACTCCGGCAACTGCGCCTTCAGATCTTTATCAAGTCTGGATTCACACCAATTAGGAAATACAACAGTTTTTATTAAAATTTGCATTATGTTTTACATGCCCCTCTTGCATAAAGTGATAAGGTATAATAGGTATACTCTTCTTTAAGTCTATTAATTTATCAGTTTATTTAGACATGCATCATGTAGAAGCACATACGTTCTTGTTTAAATGTGTACGTGTACTCTACAAACACAGCACAACACTGGATCGAAATACTGCTCTTTTCGACAGGCGAGTTATTATGAGGATAGAAAAGAGAGACTAGACCTATCCACGGACCGCGCCTGTATTCAACCCTGGACAAGGCTGGGATTGAATCAGGGTCCTCACACTTGGCATTCAGGGATTCTACCAACTGAGCCTAAAACACGCACACACTTATTTCAAGGAAAATGTTTTTCTGATTAAATCAGAATTTCTTTAACGATAGATTTTTGTTAAGATAAATCACAAAAGGATAATCATTCTTGTCAACAAAGTGACTGTCTAAATCTGTACTCTTAAAATTGATGGTTGAGAAAAGTACTCAAAACAATTTCTAGAAAACTTTTTGCACTGTTTCTTCTGCAGTACTTGCAATTACAAAGTGTTTTGTTCATTTGGGAAAAGTATTGGAAAAAAGGTCCTTTTGACAATCTAGTTATTTGAGAAGAAAGTACACGAAAATGTAGTACTGGGTTATCCAGTTGACACGCAAACTCTCAATTACCCCATATCTTGATATCTAGTACTTTGCGCTGGTTTGGCTTCCTGAAGCAACCTAACGACTGCCTCTGTCAGGTAAGACTGTTGTGGCACTTCCGATCCCCAAGGATTTGGATAACGTAACTGCACAACGTGCTTTTCTGCCTCATCAATGTCTCCATGAGCAAGTGAGTCACATTCACCACAAAGGGCCAGTGGATGGTAACTAGATTGGCGTGGAAAAAATACTTCTTTATAGAAAATACCTCTCACTGTTTCCATTATTATTATTATTATTATTATTATTATTATTATTATTATTGCTGTTGTTGTTATTGTTATTACTAGCTGTTCCCTAAGGTAAGGTAAATGCTGTCGAGCAAGAGCTTGGTATAATTTGGATCGTGTTAACGATCGATTCTTGCCAATGGTTCTTAAATCGTGTTAACGATCGACTATTGCCAGTGGTTCTTAGATCGTGTTAACGATCGACTGTTGCCAATGGTTCTTAGATCGTGTTAACGATCGATTGTTGCCAATGGTTCTTAGATCGTGTTAACGATCGACTGTTGCCAATGGTTCTTAGATCGTGTTAACGATCGACTATTGCCAATGGTTCTTAGATCGTGTTAACGATCGATTGTTGCCAATGGTTCTTAGATCGTAATAACGATCGACTGTTGCCAATGGTTCTTAGATCGTGTTAACGATCGATTGTTGCCAATGGTTCTTAAATCGTGTTAACGATCGACTATTGCCAGTGGTTCTTAGATCGTGTTAACGATCGACTGTTGCCAATGGTTCTTAGATCGTGTTAACGATCGACTGTTGCCAATGGTTCTTAGATCGTGTTAACAATCGACTGTTGTCAATGGTTCTTACGATTATTTCCCTCTCGTATTTGCTCTCAAGTCAATGCGTCGTGACTGTAAATGGTAAGTTAATCAGTTCATAATCACGGCCTCAACACTGTCACACACTGCATGCAAAGTGCAGACGTGGCAAGAATCCGCTAACAAACAAATTTGCTGTGGTTAAAGTAAGAAAAATGATTTGAAAAACGTACCGTTTAGTACGACGGATTGGTTTGAGAGCTTTACAAACACAACACTACATTTTCCTCGATGCAAGCATGTGTCTTTTAAAGCAAATGCGGGTTGGACCTCAGGGGCAGAAACAATCTGTTGACTGTTGGGGATACCCACTGGCCAAATTGACAGGAAATTGGGGTGCACCCGGCTAAACTGCAACGAACTAAAACACTACACTTTTGAACTTAAAAATTGTGGTACTCAACTAAAATGGCTAACACATGTGGTACAAATACGTGCTCATCAACAAATAATTATTTGAACGAAATCGGTGGACATCATTTTCAATGTAATGGTAATGTTCTGTAACTAATATAATGTCTAATACATAACAAATAAACTAGATTGCTTTAAGTGTCTCTTTTTACAATTCAGTGATATAATATTTCATATAAAATTTAAATAAGCTAAAATTGCTTAAAATGTTTCTTTTTCGCTCTTTTGCTATCCTCAAGACATCGCTTTCAGTGTGCTGGCAATGTTCAGGGTGTGTGAGATTACTGCTCTCTGCATCCAGAGTAGAAGAGTCTGGTCTTTAGGTTGGTTTTTGTGACACCAATAAGCTTATCTTTAATATTTCTCCTTTCATTTTCCTGGTTCTGTCTTTCTGCTTTTTAGATATGATACCAAAGTTTGGAATGAAACTCTTAAGTTACATTACTAAAGTCTTGGAATCCAACAATTTTTAGGCTTATTACCAAAGTCTTGGAATCCAACAATTTTTAGGTTTATTACCAAAGTCTCGGAATCCAACAATTTTTAGGTATAGTAGTGTTATGGGTTACCTATGAATAGAAAGTAATTATGCACATAAAATTTCTCATTATAATAGACCTCTAGATTTATGAATAAATTAAAACCAAGTCCATAGGCCAAAAAACTCAGGAGCAAGCTATAATGACGTCACAGTCCCCAGGGACCCAAGCACGTGGCCCCCAGACA
>JAOBAT010108368.1:2213-14892 GCA_026413305.1 Hydrozoanthus tunicans
AAAGTGCTCCAACCATGACACCTTGATCACCTGGCAAGTCCTCTTACCAATGAACTACAAAGGAAACTACAGTAGCAAAATGGGAATGGAATGGACTGGGTCAGCTCAAGACAAGTCAAGCATTTCTAACCCCACATTTGCCCACCATATATCCTACTGATAGGCGGATTACTCATTAGCACCATCGCACTACCTGAGTCAACAGACATGTTATATAACCACTGATATAATGGATGCAACACATGGGGAAATCATGTTTTGATCATTTTTACCTGATGGAAGGTGCAGTCATCAATAGCTATACCAGTTTTGCTTGATGTGTTCCTAGAAAAATGTTTTGAGTTTAAAAGACAACATTGAGAATAGGTCTTACCATGTTATTAATAATCCTACCTTTAAACCCAAACACTATCTACAAATTTGTTTTCCTCACTAAAAATATTCTATTTGCAACTGGGTTTTTGTATAACCAAAAACACTTGCATACAAATGTAAAAGTTACTGCTTCTCAAGTTTATTCAAAATAAATCTTAAAATTCCTGATGATTTGGATATTTCACTATCCTTCTTCAGGGCAGTAGTTTAGACCAAGTGTATCAGAAAGAGCATAACTTTGAAACCAGTTTTTAAAGTTTTTCCTCATTATGGTGGCTTGACAACACTGTCGTAGGTTTCCAGAACTACCACCGAAACCAAAAATCCAAACCAACAAACACATTTAGGACAATATTTTTTTTACAAAAGAAGAAGTTAATAGTCTTACTTTTTTGACAACTGATTATCAGACGAATCTGCAGACGATGGTTTTGACTGCTTTTCCACAACCAGTTTGTCGTTCATTCCAAACTTGCACTCAGGCATACCAGACAAGAAGCTTTTCATCACAACCTTGCCAGATACATGTGCACTCAGAACTTGACCTGAAAGAGCAAAAACATAGATTACGAGAAAGTGTATTCACATATTAAAAGAAGTCTTAAGCAAATTAGAAAAAAATAACAATAAAACAATTTTTTTCACTTTTCCAGGACCATTCAAAGCCACAAGTTGACTATCAGATTCATAGAAAATGGCATTAAACTCATTAAATACTGTACTCATTACTCTTATATCTTAAATATAAATTTTCTTTAATAAATTTTCTTAAATAAAATTAATTTTTGCAATGAGCTTGCTAGCTTATTTATACAACATTGTAGTTTTAGCTAGTTCTAAACAACACTTAAATTTGTCTAATTAGTATTTAGCTCCTTAGTTATTATAAACTACTGCTAATGGAAATAATTAGTATAAGTGTGAAGTAGAAATATTTAGTATAAGAGTAATGTGTACAAGTCAAAGAAGATGATAAATTTTACTGAATAAATTTTCACACATGAGCTTGCTAGTTTATTTGCATATTATTGTAGTTTTAGCTAGATCTAGAATAACAATTTTTGCCTAATTAGTATTTAGCTCCTGTGTTATTCTAAACCATTGTTGTATTTTAACCACTTATGGAAATATTTAGTATCTTAGAGACTATTTAAAGGAACTGTAAACTTTGCCATGCATTTCTGTTTTTTTTCTTTTAAACTGAGGAAGAACAAACTGTTTGAAACGTTTTTAATAAAAATTTTTAACGACAGTTATAGGTTGCTCCTTCCAGAAACTCACTCAACCCTACATGTATTCATAACTGGTTAAGGGCTGCAAATCCGAGAATCCCTTTGGCTGGGCAAGTCGATGGTTGACAGTGGGCCTTTAACAACACTCAAGTCTTCTACAAAATTTATATAAATTATGTATCATATGCTGTACCTTGAGGTGACATGAGTAAGTTAACTGACTCTAGAACATCCAGGAATAGCTCATTTCGCCTGTATTTTATGCCTTCCCGTCTCCAGCCAATCTGCCCTGTCACTTGACTGGTAATCTGTGCTTGTTCTTCTCTTGTCTACAAAATAGACCATAAGCCTATAAAAATACTGCTGAAAACAATTATTGACTTTAAAATATAAATCTACCCAGGGCTCGAGATACTAGCCATAGGCTAGTTGAAATGCAGTTTTGCCTAGTGCATTTTGGGCTTTCACCAACCAAAAAGGCTGGTGAAAAATTCAGGCATTTTTATAGTGAAAAGAAACCTGGCTAGTAGTAAATTGGTTTTGGCTAATGAAATCAAAGTTGTCAATAACCACTAGGCTAGTGAGCAAAAAATTAGTTTTAAGCTTGTTAACCCTTGTTTATCGGTCTGTTTTTGAGTGGCTGAATTGGGAGGAAACAAAATGAATAAAAATTGTACATGTTTAATTTTGGATGTTTTGGCTTATCTTAATAAAACCAAACTCAACACTTAATGACTCACTCAAAAAAGTACGACTGGCCTTTTAAAAGGCAAGTCCAGCCTAAAATGACATTGTGATTTTACTATTTTGATTCGACTTGTTAAAACAATATTATAACATGTAATTTTAGGCAGGACTGCTCCTTAAGGGGGAGACGGACAATACATATTTCAGTCTTTCTCATGGTCATGGTTTATACAGTGAAAAA
The DNA here is from genome assembly GCA_026413305.1 of Hydrozoanthus tunicans. Classification (NCBI taxonomy): domain Eukaryota; kingdom Metazoa; phylum Cnidaria; class Anthozoa; order Zoantharia; family Hydrozoanthidae; genus Hydrozoanthus; species Hydrozoanthus tunicans. Next base: position 4,749 of record JAOBAT010108368.1, read on the forward strand.
TTCATTCAAATAGAAAGTAAGCAGCATATAAACTAAAAACAGGGAAAGTGCATTTACTATGAGTCACACTTGACAAGCTGCTCCCGCTAAATCATTTTTAGATAACATGTTCAAAATAAGCTATTCTTTACAACTGTTTGAACTCCTGTTCTTCTCCTTAGCTAATATCAAACTAGCTAGAGTTAGAAGTGACTCGCAGTCTTGGTACCAAAAAAGATTTATTCAACACTGCGAACAAAACTAAAGACATTCTCACCTGCGACTTGATTCCTTGCTGAGTAATAAAGGTTTTCAGAATTGCTGTGTCAGTTTTCTGTGGGTACCCGTAATCTGCAATTTCTGGTGAGAAAAATTTATAAAAGGAAAGTCGATCGATAGTATTTTATCATTTACCTGTACCTTGTGATATCAATTAAAATAACATAACAATAATAGCAATAATAATAGTACTGACAAAGATAAAAATAACATTGTCTTTATTTTGAATTCTGCAAAATATTTGCTACAACATCAAATTTGTATACACTATTTAAGAAGTATTTATTAGTACAATTAAACCACCGATAATCAACTAAACAAAACATGGTTAGTAATCTTATTAAAAAATTGGGCATTTTTCTCATGCTTATAAGACAAAAAAAAAATAAAAAGGCATAAGCATTTTGGCATAACTGAGTTAAACAAAGCAAGAGTTGACTCCCAAATGAACCAGAAATTCATGCAAAAGCTACAAAATAATGTGTCCATCACTTTTCAAACAAACAAAATTAATGTTGTTGATAAAAAACAGAACACATAAAAGGTGTTTTTAATGCTGAGTTTTTCTGAACCACTGATTTCAACAGCTCCAAACTTTTTCATAGTTAATAAAATGGTATTTAAGTAAACAACGCTACTCCTTTGAAATTATAAGCTAAATCCAGAATTTGATTGAAAAGGCCAGTTAAAAATCATTACAATAAAAGCAATCTTTTTACTGGGCAACAACCAAAGAGATTTTTGCAGCCACAAAATTCAAATTACCAAAGGTGAGCAGGACTTACCATCAAGTAACTCATATATAAGAACAAAATTGTTCTTAATGTTTTCCTCCGTCACTTTACCAAAGTATGCAATCATGATCTCCACAGTTCTGTTCAAGAATTCAAAAACCATAGCCGCATTCACATTCTGTCTTGTTACAGCAGCAATCCAGACATTGCCTTGCCTTATATGGAAAAAGCTTGTTCTTGCTATATTTGTCACAGGTGATCGCACTTGAGCTCTTGCATGGATAACGTTAACACGGAATGCATCAACTGCATTGCGCCTGTGAGAGAACATTTATACTTTAAAAGCAGTTTCAGACACCAAATGAATTGATAGAAAAATAAAAAGTTACATGCTATTTGTAGATTTTTTAAAAAAACTTGAAACTAAGCATAAAAGTCACAGGGCTTGTTTTCCCCCTTTATGTATCCAAAAACAAAAAAGAGAACTACTTAAAAAAAATTAAAGGCCTTCTCAAACCAAATGCATATCAGGGCTTGAAATAACAGCTGGTCATCAGACAATGTCCAATCAGAATCAAGCATTGTCCAGACAAATCTGTGGATTACCGGACATGTTGTCTGGTCACTTGCACTTTAAAAAGAAATTCAATTTTGAGACATTGACAATCATCTCAAACTAGACAGACTTTTGGTTGAGACAGTTGGAAAAATTCCATTTGTCAGTCATGACCGCTAACCGGTGCTGAAAGGTTTACAGATCAGGTAACTTGCAAATTGGAATTGTTACTGCAACTGGTTGAGATGAGTTAAATTTGTCTGGCCAAAAACGAATATGTCTGAGAAAAATCATGTTTGACCAGACAACGTGCCTGGCCCCTGCCCGGCCGTTTCTTCAAGTACTGCATATTATAGTGCAACTAACTAAAGCACAAAATAATTGTCAGCTTGTATTTACTGTCTATACATCCATGCAATTCAACTATGACTACACTAGAAAATGATTTTGTACAACAAGGATCTATACATGGGATTTTCCTATTTCTTAAGACCTCTTTCGATGATAGAAACTTAAAAGTAAAAACAAAAGTTCTAAAGACTTTTCGAGGGACGTAGTTTGAGAACAAAGATTACAACATAAATTGAGACCAAAAACAATCCCCAAAAATTTTTTTTAAGACTCACTAAGGATTATACAGTCACCAAGAATTGGTAGACATCTTAGAAATATGTTATACCCCATCAGGGACTGGGGAACTATTTTATCTGAATGGCTAGCATGATACAATGAGCACCAAAGATATGAGCTAGGAGAGAGCAGGCATACTCCCCTGGAAAATTTTAAATTTCAAAGTTAATTTTGTTCCTATCACTCAAAACAAAGTTTAGCCAAACTTTTCATCCACAATTTCTATTAGTTTAATTTGGCAAAATTATTTGTGGGGCTAAAGCCCAGCAAGACCTAAAGCTGTTATTATTATGAGGAGAAGGTGCTGCCTTTGCCCTAACATCTGCAAACGGTTAGACCTTCGCGTCTTCTCGGATAAGGACGTTAAACCGTAGGCCCAGTCTCTCGATTTCCTATCGAGGGACTTAAAAGAACCCACAACACTTGTTGACAGAGAGTAGGGTGATCCCGGTGTTCTGGTCTGTCTCTTCTACTAACTGAGGGCAACTCTTAGGAAAATAGTTGTGAGTTGTGTAGAGCAGACTGTCTAAGACCCTCAATACCACAGTCAACTGTAAACTATTGTTAAGCGCTCTGAGCATGTACCTATGGAAAGGCGCTATATAAATGCTAATTATTAATTATTATTTTAGCTGTGCAGTCCCTCCATACTTATTGTTTTTAACCTTTGCTGTCCCTGTATTTGGTTTGCATTATACTGTAGTTTGTTTCTTGTCTTCTACTCAAAAGTTTCAACTTTTATTTGAGAAAAGCAGATTATTTACAAGTGCTTCCATTCTGAAAGTAACCTGTAAAAATTGATGTTGTTCTCTGACTGCCAATCTGATTGGATGATACTTTATCCTGCTAAGCCAGTCACTGTCTAGGGAAGAGGGGAGGAAGGGGTACTGTTATTAGTAAATAAGGCGCTAAAATCGAGTTGATCTCGATATATACCGTATATATTTGTAACTTAAGACGTTGAATCCAAATAAACAAAAGTGTACCCGAAACAAAATGAAGACGAGGAAAATAAAATCAGTTTAGCGTTTTGATTTTGCGTTGTACGACATTATAACATAGTTACCCTCAAGTGAACATGACAGCATGAGTATTGGTTCTGCAGTGAATTAAACTATTTTCCAACACTTGCCACGAAGGCACTCATGGTTATTTACGGCTGTAAGAACACAAGTCTAAAAATTAAATGCTTTCCCTCTTTTAATGCACATTAATGGCAAAAACTACACTCTGTCGTTGTACATGACTTTACATACCCAATATCGTCCCGATACACGCGCGAGATGAGCACTTCACCCTTGTGATTGTAGATAAACAAGCCCCCGATCATCTTCAAGGACGGGCAGAGTTCCCAGATAGCAACCTCGCCAATGGAAAGCTTGGTCCTTCGAGAACTTTGCAGCCAAGAAACTCCCCAACCAGCTGTCCTCTAAGTTCCAAGTTCGGCGAAATCGCTGCTGCTCGCCAAACCCCAGTGGAAACTCGAACCCACAATTCCAAGTTCTAGCAAACCCATATTTAGACATTTATCCCATATATGGGTGCACTGGTGCTTAGTCTCCAAACACTTTGACGCGCCTGTTCGTTTTTGACAGGTAATATACAAAAAATGGCGGAAACCGAAGAAGAAGAGTCCTGGGAGGAATTTTTCGAAACAAACCGCTTAGTTCCCGTCCATCCAAGCCGTTGTATCAGTAAACAGCCACAACCTCATGTTTGCTTCTGTTTGACTCTTAAGTCTATTGAAGGAATTATACTCCCAAAGGTTTTGGTGAGTGTTTGTATTGTGAAAGTTCGTGATTGTTTTTGTAATAGAAAGAAGATGTACACCTATCTGTCTTTAAGTAATAGCAATATGGACTTCTTAGTTCTGTATCTCCCAACAGTTTTATAGTATTTTTTGGTAATACAAAAAAATTTGTTTTTATGATGATATTACCCCATTTTCATAAATGTTACGTAAATGCGTACACAACAGCTGTTTCCAGGTTACTTGCATTCCTCGCGTGATAAAAATTGAGTCAGTTTTGAATAACATTTGTGTTGTATGATAGTTAGTATTGAGATCAAACCTTTTTACGCTTTAAATGACGTGAAAATTTAAATTTTTCGACGCAATAGTTTTGCTTTTTAAAATTATTTACACTTTTTATGAAGCGCTTGAAAACTTAAACTTTTCATATGTAAAAGTTATGCTTTTTCAAATTATTGATGCACTTTGAGTATTGCCCTTTTTGGTCTAATGTTCTTTTTTTAATTTCTGTAGTAAGTCTTTAAGATCAATGTACAAGAGTTCAACTATTTTTTGTACAAGCAGAGTTTCTACACAACCTACAGTTTATTTTTCTGACATGCCATTTGGTATGTTTGTGACTTACTTTCTAGGATGATAAGCCAACTGATGCCATTGAGTTACAAATGAGAATCACCTTTTATGATGCAGCAAATAAATATTTCTATGGCAGTACCTGGCTTGGCCCAGTTCTTGCTCCAACTTTAGTTGACAACAGAGTCGTCAAAGCAGAATGCGATGAGGTAACAACTGTTTTTGATTTTCATTTGCAAAATGAATTTTATGAAAATAAAAAAAAAACTTAACTTGAGAATATAAATATAGACCCCACGTGACCCATCTGGCCCATATTTAAATGTTTTTAAAACCTGCTGGCCCACTGCAACTGAGTAAAATCCCACATTTGCATTCAAGCTCTGCATTTTTGATAATGTTTAAGCCAATTTCTAAAAGAATCACGATTTTCATACCAAGATTCTTATAAACAACACATAAATGGCTCATAAAACATGGTGAAAAACTGCATGAATTGTGAAAAAGTGTTTTTCCTCAGTGAATAATGTGTTCAATAAAAAAATTCTTTGTTTACTGATCTTTCAAATTTCCTCTCAAAAAATTGTTATAATATTCCAAATTCCTTTACCCAAACTTTTTGTCAGTTGATTTCTTCTCAAAAATAATTCTTTCAGTTTCTCATTTAACTGTGGCTAATAAGCAGGGAATTTGTCTCAAAATGCATGAAGTTGCCATTTTAGAGACCATAAGTTTTTAAAACAATTTCTGCATCCCCCTTGACCCTCCTAGAAACTTTTACCTTCAGCACCCGTAGAAACACCTATAACCAGCATTTGGGTTCTCAAACTTGGATTGTGTAATTATAGGACCATCTCAGAACAAACCTTTTTCCTGGCACAGTTGCTTGTTCTGCATTTATTTTAATGAAAGCAAGTTATTCTACTTTTCAACCAAACAAATTCATCAAATAAATAATTTTCTTAGAAAGTTTAGTGATGAGCCAAGTATCTAATTAGCTCTGTTACTTTAGTGGCTCCAAAGTATGGTTGGAAAAATTTATAATAGTTTTTTGAAGCCTAGACGTGTACATTTAATATCAAAAATAATACTTTATTGACAGTATTTTTTGAGACAAAAATTAATACATATCTTAAGTTACATTTAAAAGGAAAAAAGTACATAATATTAAACTATTTACATGGAATAATTAGAAAAATGATTCTATTTACAAAATAATGCAGATTTAAAATGCTCAGACTGGTATAATAAGGGTAAAAAATTTGGCCTGCCTCAAAAAATATTTCAAAGTAAAAGCCCAAAGTTAGTATTAGAGAGCAAATTTTCATCATGGCAGCCATTACAGTGCCTAGTTTATAAGAGGCTATTAGGTTTGATGAGACTCCAGAAGGGTTTTTGCTGGCTTTTTAGGATGTACCTGTTATGTACTTTAAACAGATTTAGTCTACAAACATGACAGACAGAGACCAATGTTTATGACCTGTTGACTTGGCAGCCAAAATAATGCAAATGTACACCTATTTCAAAAATGACAGCCTCATTTTGGGTAACAAATTCTTTTGAAAGTATCAAATATTAAAACTGCTGTCATTTTAGAAATAGGTGACTATATGGTTTAAGAATTTTCAGTTAGTTTGATGGCCCTATTACCCATTGGATAAGGCATCTTACTGCGAATCAGGGCATTCCAGGTTTGTGCTCTGGCAGGGTCGTCTTTATTTGTAATTGACAACTCATCTGCCTAACTAGGCTAGCATTGATTGCTATTTGCAGATGTCAAATTGTCTTGGAGATCCTTGCAAAAATGGTTAACTCAACTACCTGAAACTGAAAATTGAAACTGTCAAATCAATCAAAAAACTCAGTCATCTTCAGCAACAGTCTACACAAAGATCTATAATGACTAGTTAAATAACGGTTAGCATATTGTTTTATAAGAATTTACAAAGCAGCATCTGTGGTGTGTGTGTGTGAAAGTCATTTTTAAACTTAATTAAAAAACAACACTGATCTGTGATAACTCTTGTTCTTTGAATAGTGTTTGTATTTCTATTCATCCTTGAATGACTACACATGCCTTGCTGCTCTCGAGGTTATTGCATTTGGTAAGTACAGAAAAGCTGCTAAGCTGCAGTAGCAAACTGTGGAGAATGTACCCCCAGGGGCCAGGGAGGGGGGCTCCCAACTTTTTTGGGCATAGATGCTCGTCAGAAAAATTCTCTGAGCTCTTAAGAGATACCAATATGGGCGTGGTTCAAGTCGATTTCAATCCTAAGAGGTACCATCTAAATCTCTGAAAAAAAAGTTAGAATACCAAATCTCTGGTTTGTTTGGTACTAATAAAGCCCTAAAACTAAAAAGGCACCGCACTGTATGCAAATGTCAAAAAATTGTCTCTGGCACCCTAAGTGGTACCAAAACATTGAATTCTTACCCAAAAGAGATTCTGCGAGCTTCCCTGTCCCAAAAAGTTGGGAGTGCCCCCTCTCCCCCCCCCAAAGAATATATATCAAGTACTCACTGTCAGCCAAGTAACTATAGATCTTTGGAAAACAGCTATTTCTTACTAGGTAAACAAATAAAGTTTCTTTTTTCTGTGGTGAAGCTTAGAAATATGACAATCATATATATGTTAGCAGAAGTTTGTAATTAAACACTATCTATCAGTTGAGTAGAATATTTGTCATGAGATCATAATAGACCATTTTCTGAATTCTGTTCCATTATATAAAGACAAAACCTTCCAAGTTGAGTCTTGGTACTGAAAAATACTTTAGCAAATATATGAAAATGAACGCCATGCCTTGGCTTGAAGGGGTTTATTTTTGTGCAGAAGAGGGTAATTCAGAAGTCAGGAGTAAGTCCTAATAAGCCCCGGGGTAAGGGGGGGGGTTGAAAAAATTAAGAAGCATCCAAGGATGTTTATTTGACACCTGAGAGTTCACTTGAGACAGGAAAAGTCAAAACATGCTGGAGATAAACATTTATGAGTGAAACCAATTTATGTGAAACTGTAGTTCATAGGTGCAAAAACTATCAGCAGCTCTGCCCTAGTGCTAAATGTCAGTACTGTACATGTATTATTTACTGATGAATGTTTGATGAATAAGTAACGGTAATGTGGTGTCATTAGAGGAAAATCAAGGTTTCAACTGTGGTTGGGCAATCCTCCGGGTTTTTAATCAAGTCCAACAGCTGCAAGAATCCTCGTCTACTCCAGTCTTCAGCAGGTAAGAATTTTTTCATGTCAGTTGTAATACTAGTACTGTAAATGCTCTAATAAACCCCCTTCTCCAATAAGCCCCCTGTTAAGAGATTCAAATGTAAATAAGCCCCCTCTCTAATATGCCCCTCTTCCAACACAAGGATGATGGGACACACTGTAAGGTGTCCTATATCAAAAATACATGTTATCAATTTTTGTATCTGAGTGTTTAATTTTTAAAAAAATCTGACCAGTTATAATGCTAGAGGAACACAGAGGCACATGTTATGTTTCTGTCTTTGGCTATTGGTTTCTTCCTGGGCTTATAATAAGCCCACCATTTGGAAGGTGTAAAAATGAATGAGGCCCCCACAAGTACTGTATCTTAATAACCCTTTACCCCTTTCACCCCTACTGTATATCATCCTTTAACCCTTTCACCCCTACTGTAAATATCCTTATCATCCTATAACCCTTTCATCCCTACAGTAAATAGCCTTATCATCCTTATCATCCTTTAGCCCTTTCATCCCTACTGTAAGTATCCTTATCATCCTTCTTTAGCCATTTCATCCCTACTGTAAGTGTCCTTTAACCTCTCACCCCTATTGTAAATAGCCTTTATCATTTAGCCCTTTCACCTCTACTGTAAATAGCCTTATCATCTTTTAGCCCTTTTGTAAGTATCCTTATCATCCTTTAGCCCTTTCATCCCTTCTATAAGTAAACTTATCATCCTTCTTTAGCCCTTTTACACCTACTGTAAATAGCCTTTTTGTCCTTTAACCCTTTCACCCCTATTATGAATAGCCTTATCATCCTTTAGCCCTTTCATTCCTATTGTAAGTATCCTTATCATCCTTTAGCCCTTTCATCTCTACCATCAATAGCCTTACTATCCTTTAACCCTTTCACCCCTACTGTAAGTATCCTTATCATCCTTTAGCCCTTTCATCCCTACTGTAAGTATCCTTAACACCCTTTAGCCCTTTCAACCCTACTGCAAGTATCCTTATCATCCTTTAACCCTTTTACCCCTACCGTCAATAACCTTTTTATCCTCTAACCCTTTCACCCCTACTGTAAATATCCTTACCATCCTTTAGCCCTTTCATCCCTACTGTAAGTATCCTTAACACCCTTTAGCCCTTTCAACCCTACTGCAAGTATCCTTATCATCCTTTAACCCTTTTACCCCTACCGTCAATAGCCTTTTTATCCTCTAACCCTTTCACCCCTACTGTAAATAGCCATATCCTCCTTTAACCCATTCACCCCTACTGTAAATAGCCTTGTCATCCTTTAACCCATTCACCCATACTGTAAATAGCCTTACCATCCTTTAACCCTTTCAACCCTACTGTAATTATCTTTTTGATGTTTTAACCCTTCATCACCAAGTATCCCTAAAATAATTCTTTAAATATCCTTATCTTCACCCCTAAAAATCATTATCATTCTTTAACCGTTTCACTGATGAGTTTGTGAAATCTCACAACAACACTTCTATTTTTTAGAAGTTTTGGAGGATATTGTAATTCACCATTTTTGATGGATGATCAAATTTTGTATTCTTGGCACAAACCAGCTCATTCTTTATTGTTACCTTAGGCAAGAATTTCAATGTTAATGTACTTATATTTGCCTTGACTGGCCTAATTTTGATACTATTTTATAGATCTATGTGGATGTTCTAGTTTAATTTGAAGCTGTAATTTCTATTTGATATCAAATGTTTTCCAGGCTTAGATTTTATTATGGATCAGTTCAAACGCTGCTCTACATACCAGAAGAGATTGAAAGTAGGTGGTGTGCTAAATAAATATCATTGTCAAATAAACGTTTTGTTGGTGTTTCAGTTTGAGATTCATGAAAGTTTGTTTAATAACTAAATGGACTAAAGTGCACAATTTATCATTATTCTTGTTAGAATGCAGTCAGTTGCAGCCCATAGAAGGATGCTTTCTGAATTACACTCTGAACAGACATTCTCCTCTGGAAAAAGTTGTGCATCTGATTCCAGAAAATGCACTTTTGAGTGGAGATGACATTGTTCCTGGTATTCTGGATACCCACCAAGATGGTAGGTGTTTTTTATAGCCAACACCCTTGCCATCTCAAGAAAAAATAATTAATGTTCACAGTAGCAGCATGGCATGGTTGTCATTGTTTTCTTTCAAAGGAGGCAGCCTGGCTCAGTGGTTAGGGTGCCGGATTTGCATGTGGTTTTCCCGGGTTCAAATCCCACTCAGACCACTGACAGGTTTGGCTTCGGTGATCCCAGAATCAAATCCACCACGCTTGTAAATAGCCAACTGGTCTGCCTCCAACCAATTGGGATTCTTAACTGTGGTCGCATTTGTTCGAAATTTTAACTATGACACTGAAAAGCCCCTTGGGGGAGTTGTCATTACGTAATTATTATTATTATTATT
>JAOBAT010108379.1:0-14887 GCA_026413305.1 Hydrozoanthus tunicans
AGGTTATTAAGATTTTTATTAAATGGCTCATTAGTTTGATTTAAAAGCATTTATTTCTTGTAAAAATATTCTCCACAGTGTTCATTGAACTTCAGTTTTCACACCGTTGATAAACTTGACGACTTTCTCCATTTGCTGAAAGTTTTCATTCACTGCTTTACCTTTCTGGTTATTATTTTTAGTTGACGTCTCTTGTAGAACTTTTCTTGGGTCAATCTTCAATATTTGTAATTTTGAGCGGATAATAAAATTCACCAGACATTGTTTTGACTTTTGAAGTTCGTAACTCAAAAAAGTCTGTACAGTAGCTTGTTGACCTAAGTTCAGCCAATCAGAATGCAGGAAATTTGGTTATTGACCAAAAATCAGAGTTACTATAATTTAATAAATACTTAATATATAATTCTACATTATTATTATGAAAGAGATCTAGACAATAACCTAGTGATATTCATAAATATCAATAATGGTATTATACTTCAATGCCTTGCCTTCAAAATAAATATTATTGATAAACTGTTCGGCTGGAGCTTAAAGATTTGAATTATGGTTTTAGAGACATTACAATAATTACAAACTAATCAGACTTTTATAAAAAGTGTGTCAAAGACAGGCACATTGGTTGTTATAGCTAGTAACATTGTAATTTCTGCAATCTCAGGGAAGAGGTGGAGAATCTTGCAAAGCAAAACAGATTAAAACTTTATCGAACATCAGTAAAAGAAGATCTGAATGTCAATGAAGGTAGGGCAACAACGTGATTTAGTCATTAATGAAATGTCTAGACTGGACCTATTTCAAAAGAGATTTTCTTTCTTACTCTCAGGTACCAAATAAGCTTCCTGGCATGCTCTTGATTTTTCTCTTTTCTCTCCATTAAATGATGTGCCTTAAAAAATTGTAACAGTCAACAGTGTTAAATAGCTAGCATAAGAAATTACAGGCACCCTTGTTTGCTCATCTTTTCTAATATGAGTTCATGAATATTAATGTTACCTGTTATTAATACTTTGTAGAGATTTTGAAACCACCGAAAGAACAATTTTCACCTGCATAATTCTACTCAAACCTACCTGTCTTACCACTCAAAAAAGGTTTTTCATAAAAATAATAATAATGATGATAATAACAATGATGATGATAATAATAGTTATGTAATGACAACTCCCCAAGGGGCTTTTCAGTATCACAAATAAAATTTCAAGAAATACAATAATGATGATAATAATGAATAATAATATAATGATGATAATAACAATGATGATGATAATAATAGTTATGTAATGACAACTCCCCAAGGGGCTTTTCAGTATCACAAATAAAATAAAATTTTAAATAAAATTTCAAGAAATACAATTTATACTACATTTAAGAACCCCAACTGGTTAAAGGCAGACCAGTTGGCTATTTACAAGCAGTGTTTGGTTTTATAACATAAGAAATTTTTGACCCAAGGAGCCACGGGAGAACAGGTAAAACGACTTGAGGTCCCCTTCGAGGCCTACAGTTTAACACCCCTATTTGAGATGACACAAAGGTCTAACTGTTTGAAGATGTTAGAGCAAAGGCAGCACCTTCTTCTCAGTTATTTTAAGACCCTGAGTGAAGGTCCGGCACCAGGAATTGAACTTAATTGGGCCTCCCATATGACAGATTGGCATCTTACCAACTTGGCTATGAATAATTATAGCTAACTAGGCAGTGGTAGTATTTGTTTTTATGACATTTTGACTCAAGGAGTCACAGGACAACAGACAATAGGACTCGAGGTCCCCTTTGTGGCCTGCCATCTTGGACCTATGGTTTAACACCCTTATCCGAGAAGACGCGAAGTCTAGTTTTATAACACATGACTCAAGGAGTCACGGAAGAGGCGCAAAGTCTATTTTTATTACATTTTGACTCAAGGAGTCACGTGAGTACATGTAAAATGACTTGAGGTCCTCTTCTAGGCCTGCCATCCGGGACCTATGGTTTAACACCTTCTTCTCAGTTATTTTAAGACCCTGAGTGAAGGTCCGGCACCAGGAATTGAACTTGGGCCTCCCACACGACAGACTGGCACCTTACCAACTAGGCTATTTAACAATTATCCCTCGAGCCTGAATGGGGTAGAAGCCAATAGCCCATTAGTAAAAATGTTTTAGTAAAATCATACTAGTTGGTCAAAAATCAGAAGTAAAAAATCTTTTTTTAAAGCTCTAAAATTCATTTTTTAATGTTTACGACAAATATGATCATGCACAATCCCTACTCGTAGGCTATCACTAATAGCCTATGTGTAGCGTAGCCAATCAGAATGCAGCATTCATAATAGACTACTAGTATGATTTTACTAAATATAATTATAGGTAACTAGGCAGTGGTAGTAGTACTGGCCCCTGTAATAATTTGGTTGAAGAGGTGGCATGCATATAAGTTAACTATGTATTACAGTTTCAGCTGCTGTCTCCTCTTCCCTCGATAATTTTTTGCTTCCGCCACTCATGTCAGTTTAATCATGAACTTACTCACAATTTTACCTTTCTAGTTTTCCAGTACCTGGCAGAAAGATATTTAGACATTGTAAATAATGCTGAAGTAGAAGAACCTAAACCCAATCAACAAAAGATAGGTGAGTGTATTGAAGGAACTGAAATGGTTCAGAAGTCAGTTCCAGGATTCAGGGTTTGCTTGGAAGTATATGCCTTCGCCACACCCCTCTCCTCCAAAAATTCCTCCACCATAAAATGCAATGCTTCTGCCATTGACCCTCTTAATATTTTTGAAACTACATGCAGTTTTTAATTTTTTTAAAATTGGTATTACATTATTATTTTTTTTAACTATTTCAAATTTTGTCAGCCGGAATGTTCAACACAGCCTCACCCGTATCTGGTAGTGATCCATCACAAGGGACAAACAATAATGCAAGGGGCAGCAGGGCTGCGCAGGCCGACACTGGTGGTATTATTACATTAAAGCCCAACAAGCAGCGGACACAAGGCAAAAAGTCAAAGTTCAGCTGCATACTGCTTTGAAGAATCACATATTAATAGTTAATAATCACTGATTAATTACATAATATGGGAATTTCATAGCTAAAGCTACTGAAGTCATTCATCAATAATATTTTGTACTACTACATATAAAATGTCCCATAAATGATTGACATTCAGTACAGATCTCTGTTATCGTAGAGCTTGGTAATCAATTCTAATAAGGTACAATTAAAAATTGAAGTGATGGTGGAATGTAATACTGGATATTAATTTATTTGAGCCACTAGAGCAATGTTTAGACACAGCAAAATAATGTCACTAGTGTTACCCCTTTTGGTATATTGAACTTAGTTTCTAGATAAATTTTATAGTATTAAATTACTGCCTGTTTTCATTGAAGTTAAGTTGAAGTAAACTGCTGTATTTGCCTGGGCAGCTAAAAGGGGAGGGATGACCGTCAGAAGCATCCTCAAAATACCCTTAAAAATATGAAACAAGGGCGAAATAAGTAGTTCACCAAAGAACTTTTGTTTTAACTTCTTGTCAAGGATTCATTAATATAAAGTCTTTCTCTTCTCTTTTTTGGACAAGAGGCAATATCAAACACCATCCTAAAATAGAAGAAAAAGACATTAATGAACCCTTGCTTCTTGTTCAGTTTGCATGTTTGGTAAAGAAAGGGACTGCAAGCAGTCTAATGGCAACCTTAAAAAATATAAGGCTCTTGGTTTAACAAGGATTTCCATTAACCAACCCCTAAAAAATTACTGGTCCAACTGATTATTCTAATCAACCCCTAAAAAATTGATGGTCATGTCTTCCACCTAAGTTTAGGGAGTCATACCACCCTCCCTACCCCTGGGTGTATTTGACAGTGTTTTTAGTCACTTTTGTGTTGTGTTTAAAAGCTTTCAGCTCGGCAAGTTTCATGCTTATAGTTTGACAGACATTTACAGGCCCAACAGTTTACATTTTCAGCCCCAGCCAGTGTGTCAAAATCCAACTTCTCCATGTGTAACACATACACAGTAAGTCATTTTGTAATGAGAAAATAGGCGTTGATCAAACAATGTAAACTAAATGGTATGGTGGTTGGCAAAACTTACAGACATTTCATTTTGATATATATTTTAAACTTTCAACCATAAAAAAATGAATTCTTTCAAGGTTTACTTTAGCAAACTGTTTCCATAGAAACAAAGATGCAGTATCTCAACTTAAACATATAGTACTTTGTACTTGTGTTCGGGGCTGAAAGGGTAAACTTGAAATAGTTCTTACTAATTAAAGATTTGTTGTTCTAGCTGGTTTTGAGTTGAAGTTATAGTTTTTTAGGTTACATTGAGAAAAAAAGCACTGCACCAACCAGTAATGCTAATTAAGTATTATATACATGGGGCTCTGGCAGGGGTAATTTCAATGAGCAACAAGGCCCTAGAGTTCCTTATTGCATGTGTAAGGTTACAAAGACCAACTAGTAGTAAGTTTCTAGGAATAGCAACCTCAGCTGCTCGAAATTGTGGCAAAAACAATAAAAGGCTGTGCATTATGGTTTGTAACTGAAGTTTGTCTTTGAAATTACACATGCGTTAGTTAAAAAGTTTTGTAGTTGAGTTTAGCTGTCAAGACTGGCAAAAAAAATATAACAGTTTAACACAGCTTATTGATTTAACAAATTTTGTTTTTGAAATTTTGACTGAACACAAATTTCCAACAGTGGGAGACATCTAGTTTGCAATGCAGTTCGTTCAGGCTTTTTTAACAGTTGATTTTTAAATGGAGGTTAAGATTATACTCTGCTGCGAAGGCTAGAGACATCAATCTGAAAAGTTCAAGTTTTGGACGAGTACAAAACTCCCATCACCCCCCTGGCAGGGCTCCTTATAAATTTAAATTTATGCAGCTTGAGAAATACTCTTTCGTTACTGCAGTGCAACCAGTATTTTTAAGTAGGGTGAAATTATAGCAAATTGCAGTTCTTTGAGAAGTGTGTCTCACCAAGGTTGGCCACTTACTGTCTGAACATTGGGTTAAGGTTGGAGTACACCCAAAACTTTGTTGGATAGTGAAGTTGAAAGATATTTGAAAAAGAATATTGAGTAAAATCAGCAAACCCTTCCTCCTGGAAAGACTAGTACTAGTACAGCTGTAATTTGAAAACGGTTTGGGGAATTTACACAAAATATTAACTTCAGAATTAATTTTTAAACTTGATCCCAAGAAATCACCAAATTCAAATTCTCTTTAAAACTACCAATTTTTAAGAAAAAAATACAACTCAAAATTCATTCAAACATTTTTAAAATATTCAAGCTGACTCAACATCATTTATCAATGTTTTAAGCAGAGCAACTTTGTAGATTCAAACCATGGGCAGAAATATCAGAGAATAAACATTACTGAGGAAAAGTGGCCACAAAGCGCAAATTGGGTCTACTCCCGCCTGAACTTACGAAAATAGTGCAATCAAATGTTACAATTCAAAATAGTTTTAGTTTTTCTACAGGAATGTTATTAAAATAGGAACACAACTTATTTTGACTTGTTATTTTGTTAAACCGATTTTGTACAGTATTTTTGTATTTTGGGGGTTCATGTTTAAGTGCCTATAACACTAACAGTTGTTTTGTTACCAAAAAAAGTGTTTGGAAACTAAGGATGTTTAAGAAGAGAATTTATTCTCAATTTTTAATACACATTTGAAGTTCAAGTTTTGTTGTTTTAAAGGGACTGGGCCTTATGACATTCCGGGACACTCTGTATCAAAACACAGCAAAATGAACACAGATGAATCAGAGATTTTTATTCAGAAGTAGATTCCAAATCCTCACACAGTTCTCAGTTCTTTTGTACCTTTGTGTTTAAAGAAAAGAAAGATCTCATTTGCTCAATATTTTAGACCGGGCATGATGTCACAACCCATTTCCCCCACATGCTCGTGAACCAAGAAGTCTGAAAACTTGCTAGTTAGAGCCACTGTTGAAAAAAACGGTTTGACCAAGTTTCGAACATTTTTTTGCAGAAGTACTTTAACCCTTTAACCCCTAAGAGTGCCCAAAGATGAGTTTGTAAATTCTCCCAAATTAAGTTCATAGTATTCCTATGAGAAGTTTGGGAGAATTTCTTAATTTATCTTCGAGTTTTTGGTGGATCAAATTTAAGGAGAATTTAATATGTAAGGAGAATTTAAATGTTGACAAATGCCTTAGGGCTGAAAGGGTTAAATTGTAATGATTTTATCCAAAAAATGTTAGCGTTATAATATACTCACTTTAATGACCAAAGTACACAAACCAGAGTCTATGAATAATGACCAAAGTACATGAACAGTCACACAAACCAGAGTCTATGCATAAATGGTTCTTATTAGCCCCATTTTGGATAACATTCTTTTGAAAGTTCATTTCAAGAACACTTGGCTAGTAGAGCTAATTCAAATTTCGACACAAGAATACTAAAGCGGCCGCAATTTATGCAAAGACTCTTCCTGCAGGTTAGCAATCTTCAACTTGATGTTTCAAAAAAGGGCACACTTTGCTGTTTTTCTAAAACTTGATAAATTTTTTTGAAAAATCTTTATATTCACAGCTACCTAACAAATACTCCTAGAAGCAATATCTACCAACAATTAACTTCCAACAGCATTGCTTTTAGCAAACTGCTCATTTTTCTTGACATAACACAACACCCTTGAAAACTAGCATATTTCAAACTATTTTAGAACCAGGTAATATGTTTACACCTTATAATAAAAACAATAATAATGGTTTATTCCGCACTTTAGCAACTTAAGTTGAATTACAAGTTGGGTCAGCAACTGAAAACATAAATACAAAAATGTTAAAACATTTAGTATTACCAATAACTCAGCTCGGCCTGGTTTCACCATATCAAAGGCTATAGCAATGCCTTCTCTATAATGCAGTCGTGGAGTTTCTAATAACTCAGAAAAGTCAACATTGCAATGGCCAATTCAGTGATCTTCCATACTCTGCTTGAAAATTATGAAAAAGTCTTCAAGTATTTTTCTGACATGCTTTTACCAAAAATCTTGCCACACTAGGCATAACTTTTCTACAAAATTCCTGCCCATAATTATTTGCTAGAAGTTACCAATGGCAAGTGAATGCTGTGAGCAAGTACTGAGTATACCAGGCAACTCCCTGATGGTGATAAGTGTTCTGTTAATCTTGGGGTGCATTTGTTTGGGACTATTCTTGAACAAGATTCCTTGCAATACAAACTTTCATCTATCACTTTTCTGCCTCGAAATGCGGAAAACTTGTGGCTTGTGGTTTTATATTGCCACGAGCTTTAATTTCAAGCATAATTTATATTATCTTGTTTTCATTTTGGGAGCGCATTTTGAAAGTTTTTAGAAGTGTATTCCTATTCCAGAATTGGCTGCAAAAACTATAAATGACTATGTTTGAAGAAAAAATCAGTGAGGGTGGATACAAGAAATGTTTTCGAGCAAACTCGAGCCATACAATTATATTGGCCTATCCCTAGTAAACTCGTGGCCCATTTGCTCTCATTCAAAGTTCACATCTGGATGGACTGATTTGACCTTTTAGTCGACCCAGGCATGAACAATGAAGAACCACCAACAAATATTTCGAGTCAATGTTTTAACAACTTAAACATTTTTTAAAAACCCTAAATCAATGCACAACTTCCAAAGTATTTTTGCCAAATTTTTTAACAATATTTTCCCATTTCTAGCATCTACTGGGTCCTAACATCTGGCTTTCCAATGACTAAGATTACTGTTTTCAATAGGTGTGTGTGTGTGTGTAAATATTTTTACAATATTTTCCAATTCCTGGCATCTATTGGGTTCTACCACCTAGCTTTTAATTGACTAAGAGACTGTTTTCAATATGTATATGTGTGTGTATACTATAAGCTACTCAAGACAACACAAAGTTGTTTATAATAGTATTTTTATTGCATTGAAGTTGTGTTTAGTCATAGGAAGGGAACTCAAACACAACATCCTTGCCCGTGAGTTTCTTGTAGACGGCAGTGTATGTGTCCAGCTGTTGAATAAACAACACACTGATCAGATTGGAACATATTTCTAAACCCTTTCAGTCCCAGTCACTTTATATCAACATATAATAACCATAATAATAACACTTTGTTCAAATTTCATATTTGAATTTTAAGTTACAATATAAAAAGATTCTTCTTAATATAAATTATATAGAAAAAAAGATAAATAAATAATATAGTGGAATAATTATTTAGAAATGTCTTGCATCTAAGATAACCATAGGCTTTCTAGTTAGATGCTAGTCAGGGTTGGATTTATTTTGTAGACAATTGGTTAAACAAACAAATAGATGCTTTTGGTGGGGTCAGATGGATATTGTTTATGGTACATAAAAGTGTTTTGTGAGTTGAAAGTTTTTGACTTTCTTTGAAAAGTTGTAGCTGCTTGCATTCTTTTAGCTCAATCTGTAGTTGTTGCCATATACCATTATAAGAAGGATTTATAAGTGTATCTTGTGATGTACTTGTGTATCTGAAGTGTTGTTCAAAGATACTAGGAAGCTGCTTCTTGTGCCATTTATGTGAAAAGTTGACAATTGAAAAGCAAAGTTCTCCTAAGCAGTATCTAGTTGGGAGAATTTATCAATATGGTATTTGATGTATTATCGATACAAAATTAAATAGTTGGCTAAACTAAAATAATGATCATCCACCACAATTCTCTCACATAAAATAAGAAAATCTTGCGACACGTTCATTGACAAATGTCACTTAAGAGGCATTTTTTGCAACTTTTAATATTGTGATTACCAGTAATTTGAATTGCCTGGCAGCAAGATAGTTTTTATAATGTTCGCTACTCAAAGGCCTTGTACACTTCTACTGAGAATTTTTGCTACAAGGAGAATGCCCTTTAAAAGGGTCGGGGGATTGCCTGCACTACCACATACCTTGTGGTCCACATTAGTCTGTTGGTTCTTGTCGAGGTGCCTGGAATCAAATTCGAATTGCAAGTAAAACTAAAAACCAGACAAAATTAATGATAATAGAGTTGCATAGCTTAAACTTACTTTTCACTGATTACCGGTATCGATGGGGGACTACTCAAAACCTTATATAGAATTGAAGGGTATAGTGCAAAAATGATGTAAGTGACTTTTGATGGAGCTATCATCTCTTCATAACCATTAGGAGAGTTTAGCATTTCATACAAAGTCGCTTACCTCGTTATTGTTTTTTTGCACTAGACCCTTCAAATATATTGGGTTGAAAACAGTTGCGTTTTTTTTTAAATTTCTGTAACCATCTCAGGATCATATAAAGAGCCACTCAATCATGACAATGTCAGACTGGGGCGGCATTTGTGTCTCATCACAGATGGTTAGAAGTTCTACACTATAGAAGTACTCCTTTCACGGCCGCAACATTTCTCAACAACTGAACTGTCCTTACAGTAACAACAGAACATAAGCTGATTAGTGCTTGAAATTGAACTGATCATCTACCAAGAACCCTGGAAGATGAGCACAGCCAACAGTGGCTTAAGAGAAACACACTCAGTCATACTGTAGCTTACAACAGTGGGTTACAGAAAACAAGTTTTCAACTTCTTAAGCCTAGTTTGTTTTTCTTTGTCCGAGTTAAACATTGAGAACAGAGAACAGCTGAAAAAGTTTTGCTCAAAAGTAATTGAAGATTGACAAAATTTCTGTAAGTTTTTCTTGTACTTGTGAAAACTTTAAAATTGAGCATTTTGCGTTTGAATTTTCGAAACATCGGCATACAAGTGACAAGCACAGTGCATTCCTACTTGTAGCAACTATTGTATTCACTATTGTTTTCTACCATCTGTGCCAGTGTTGCCATCCTCATCACTTAAGGTCCCTAGTATGGTGTTGAACTGAAAGTTAATGAACTAAACAGATAATTAGAATTAATTACACTTTGGTCAGCCTAGATCCATCAAGCTTCACTCTTGTCCTCTTGCCAACAATTTCACTGGGAAACACCAAATCTTCTAGAATTGCATCATGGACAGCTGTCAGAGTACGGCTACAAAAAGAACAGAGACCTGTAGTTATGATAGAGTAAATAACCTGACTAGCCTTTCTTCCAGTTGGGGTCTTACATCAATATGCTGGTAAGACTACAGTTGATAAATGCAATCAAAATCCCCCCTCTTCTTATTCTTTTTATTCTAAACCAAACAGAAAAAATGAAGGCTACAAAATGGTTACCTTAAAGTATCTACAAAACTAACAATTATTTGTTACTAAGTGTTTGAAACTAAAGACGCTTAAGAAAAGAGTTCTTGAAATCGGTCATATTCAAGATTTTTTATACACATTTTAAGTTTAAGTTTGTTGGTTCATGACCCTATTTTAAGGGGACTGGTTAAAATGGCATTCCCGAACATCTCTGTATCAAAACACAGCAAGATGGCATTGATTATTCTAGTTTTTGTATTTTATGACAAGGCTTGAGCCATGCAAAGTAATACTGTACAGAGATCTTTCAAACCATAGGGTCCTCATCAGTTCTGATAAGAAGTGTCGCAGTTGTTGACTGCAAAAATGCAAAACTGTGAAAAATAAGGTGAGCACTAGAATAGAACCTAAAAATGTTTTGTCCCATAGGGAATTGTGGCTTAGATAACTGAATTGCAACATGGACACGAACGAATCAGAGATTTTTTTTCAGAAGTACATTCCAACTCCTCATGCAGTCCCCCCCAAAACACAGTCATCAACCAAGAAGTCTGAAAATTTTGCTAGTTCGTGCCACTGTAGAAAAAAAAAGTTTGACCGAATTTTGAAATTTTTTTACAGAAGTACTTTAATTAAATTGTATGTGAAATGATTTGATCCCAAAAAAGTTGTTAGCAATATATGCACTTTAGTTATTAATTTTTGCCTATAGAAGTTTTTTTTTTGTTAAAAATTGTAGTTACTTCATAACTGATGATAACATTAACAATAAATATACAAATATTAAAAAAGCAGCAATTACGATAACATTATCTCTATACAACAATTTATTTCCCACTTGTATCGTATCTAAAGTTAGAGAAGCTGCATTAACAAGGTTTATAATACCTGCGTGGCCTCTTTTGTTTCTGACTTCTGGATTTTCTTGTTGGTCTTGGCAAAATTCGCCTCTGAAATATTTGTTAACAAAATTTGTTTACACATAACTTGTAAAAACTCAAGGAATTGAACATTAATTTTAATTGATTCAAAAACCGTTTTGTCCCTTATTGAAGATTGACAAAACAGCTGATGCATAACAAAATATAAACTATTTTGCACAAAAAGCACGTAATAAATCCAACACAAAAACTGCCTACCTGTGCAATAATAACAACATGCTTGCCACTGAACTTCTTCTCTAATTCACGAACCAGACGAGTCTAAAAATAATAAAAAATCAGCTCAATTAATTGCAATTCCTAAAACAGTTTCACCATGGACAGCTATGAAAAGTAGCAAATTAATACTTTTTAGTATATCCATATGAAACGTGTAGTTTAGTATTTT
Organism: Hydrozoanthus tunicans; assembly: GCA_026413305.1. Lineage (NCBI taxonomy): Eukaryota > Metazoa > Cnidaria > Anthozoa > Zoantharia > Hydrozoanthidae > Hydrozoanthus > Hydrozoanthus tunicans. The sequence continues at coordinate 11,516 of JAOBAT010108379.1, forward strand.
AAGTATGTTGTTCAATAAGTATGGATGTCGGAATATACTAAAAAATCTCAAAAAGATCCTCAGATATCTGTTCAGTGCCACTCACTCATTTAGTCATCAGACTGGGGCGGCTAAACTCATCATCACTGGTTTGAACACATGTTTAATTTATTTTATAAAAACAATGCCTCGACAACCTTTTAAATTACAATGTAAGTCTGACCCATACTTTTGGACACAGACATGCACCCACTAGTGAATTGACAAAGCATAAATTTTATAAAATAACTATCAGAGTGTAGCTAGCTACAAAAACAAAGCAAGACAGCTATACTTTTAGACACAGACATGCACCCATTATTAGTGAATTGACAAAGCATAAATTTCATAAAATAACTGAGTGTAGCTAGCTACAAAACAAAGCAAGACAGCTGTGACTGGAAAGGAGTGTTTTGAACTAATTTCTACTTGCACCCTTCCTTTTGGAAACACATAATTTACAATGAAACATAACACACAGGATATAACATACTTTCAGCTAACTATTTGGAAAATTTTTTTTGAACGCCAGCCGATTGTTTTGAGAATATTCTTTGTTGTTAAGGCCCTCAAACTTCGTTAATTTTAAACTTAAGATTTTTTCAGGATTTCAAAGATTTCCTAAATCCTGTAAAAAAATAGAAAAATTTCTGGACCTTGTACAAAAGTTACTTAAAATCTTATAAAAGAACATACTGATTAAGATTAAAGAATAATAAAACAATCTAGTTGCATCATATCTGACTCTAGATTGAGAACCGATTTGGCCTTAGAATGATTAAAACAGAGACGCTTGACCCATAAAGAGGAGTCAGGGTGGCCGAGCAGGATCGAGTCCTGGGTTCCACACGTGGGCTGAGATTTGTCGATCTCAATCTGACTCAGAGGGTTTTTCCCCAGGCTCTCCAGTTTTCCTCCCTCAAGAAAATCGACACCCAGCTAATTCTATCTGGCTGTGGAGCTGTGCTCCGAGGTCATGCATGGGTCGTATAGTGGTAGCAATATGCATTTTAACATGCTTTCGGTCTGACCTCGTTGAGCTGCGTCCTTCACAATTCAGTCCATGACTGCAAGTAAGGGCAATTAGCTCACTAGATATTATTATTATTTTAGTATAACATACCTGGATTTTCTGGAAAGCTCTCACTTGAGGAAAAGGAACAAAGATAATAATTGCTTTTTTCCCAGCAACTTCTACTTCCTGTAAAGAATTATCAAATTCATCATTTAAGACTAATCAAAAGACCTAAAGCACTTGGGTTGTATTCACAAGTAGCCAAGACATAGATCTCAGATCAGGGTTTAAAGCCACTCAGTCACAGTTTTTTCAGACTGGGGCAGCAACATTTTCTCATCACGGACATATGGCTGTTTGTTCATGCTGTAAGCTCAAAAACTTCTATGGTAACTCTTAAAAACAACAACATTTGTCACTAGCCAATAGTCGACCAATAGGCTGGAAAATGAGCAACAAAGCAACATCAGAACCCCTTGGATGGTCTCTGTAATGTATGATTATCATATCAACATTAATTTAGTTCTGTTTATAAACATTAAGTCCCCCATTTCAATAACTTTCAATTGTCTTGCCTATTCTGAGTATAATTTTAAATCAATGCATTTTTGTTGATATATATCAGTGTTAGTGAAGACAAAAACAAATTGAAGCACACAAAGACATAAGGTGATGGTGTTGCCAAGGTTATTCACAAACTAGAACAAAAAATCCCTGTCTTTCCACCATTTGTGGTAAAACATATAATAATGACTTTCCATATCTCGATTATAGCTATATGCTACCTGTTCGAACCGAAAAAATCATTTGAACAGGGTCTAAAACAGGGTAAAAAATTGTCCTCATTTACTTTAATGATAGAACAGAAAGTCATACCTTTAGATGTTCATTTAACGCCCAACTGATGTTAAGTGGTGTCAAATCAATTTTGAGATGCCCCCTTAAACATACCACTTTACAGTAATAGGCCAAAAACCAGTGAAAAATAAGACCTGTGTTTCAACTAAATTTTGCTCTTGATAACGTTATTCAAGTCAATGCAGGCACTTGATACACAACCACAAACATTCGCACTACAGTACATAGTTATTACAAACTGAATAATGTGCCGTAACCCTTACTTTGGCTCCATTGATGTACAGTTCGCGGAGCTGTGCTTTCAAGTCAGAATTCACTTCAAGCTCAAGTAAAGCCTGTTAAAAAATGATTCAAAATCATTTGTTAAACTAAGGGAATCAATAAATTTACACACACAACCATCAGTCTAAGAACTACGATACTAACAAACACCAATCCCAAACTTCCATCTACTAAATCATTTTTAACCAGAGTTTATCTGTGGTGTCTTCTGACATGTCGCACTGCCTTTCATGTTTGAATAATCTATAGAAATTGTAAAATTTACAAAGTACATCACTAAAACCAACCAAAAAACCACGTGAAACTTCTGCTGAATGTCCAAACATTTCACACAAGAATTAATAGACTGCTACGAATTTTTTACTGGCAACGATTTATAACAGTAAATATAATTTTTGTAAGTAATACTCCACCTGAGAGATGCTCTGTTCGAGTGCATCGGGACTTTCACCTTGGGGTTTCACGATTTTTGCGTTGGCTGTAAACATGGCTGATCTGTCGAATTATTTAAAGTAAGGTAAGATAATCGTTGAGATACAAACTTCAGAGAAGCCATCGACATGCAATCACACCCAAATCTCATGATTCAGGGACTGGACATTCATTAATTTAAGTCTATCTCGTCGTTAGTTTCGAATTTTTAAGTGAAAAACCAAGTTTATTTTCATAAAATCCCTACTGGTACGTACCACTCACAAAAACAGCCCAGAAAGAGACAGAAGACGTGCGCTAACCGCCTCAAAAAGCAAACGCTGTTACGCATTCTGAAACACACAATCCGCTGGCCACTCGATTCGTCCACTCATTCCCTCGGCCTCGGTGCTAGGACCGGTCCCAGTGCATTTCACTAGAAAGTATAGAGTAAAGTGAAGGTTATCAACAATTTCCATGTTCAATTGTTTTTGAGCAATTGCTTGTATGGTGTCACTGAATTGACCCTTGTATCCGAAAATAATCCCCTAATGCACCTATCAATATAAAGCCCGGGAGGGGGGGTGCGGGCAAGGGTGGGGATTTGTGTCTGTGACCCGAAATTTTTGAAAAAGGCAAGAACTAGTTTTATCTTGTGTTTCCTCCGCAAAAAACTGATTGCAACTTTCAGTTCACCATGCAACTGAACGCAAAAAATTCAAGAGCATCTTATGAACGCACCGTCATGGCACAGGAAGCGACGTTCGGACGATCCACGAGTCGATGAC
>JAOBAT010108401.1:0-14886 GCA_026413305.1 Hydrozoanthus tunicans
CATTGTTTGATTTTTTTGTTTGATGTTTTAAAAAATTACACTGATGAATAAAGGGAATCAAAAGAATAAGAAGTCGGTTTGTGACTCAAAAACACTAAAATAAAGTGACTATAAATATTTGAGTCTCAAAATCGCTAAATAAACATGACGCTAAAATTTCCTGTAATAAGGTAAGGCTGTATCGGTAAAGTAAAGTTCACGCTTTTTTATAAAAAACAGTAAACTTGGCGATTTGAGCCTCAAGTTGTCTTTAATTTGTTCTTATTTTTATGTGTGGTTTAAATAAAAAAAACCAAAATTCTAAGGTAAGCAATACATGTATTTAAAAACGGATTACTTGGTGGGTGTATTCTATGCTATATGCATGTTTACGATTGTAAGGAACAACCTTCAGGGAAGTGTTTTTAAAATTTGAAGCAATGACAATGATTCTGTAAAAGAAAAAAAAATTGCAAATCATTTTTTGTAAAGCTAAAAAAGTTGCTCAATCGAGCCCCGAGCCTCAGCTTGTTCTTAAATTGTTCTTAGATTTTGGCCAATCTGAGCCTCGTTGTTCTTATAAAGTTGTTCTTATAAAAAAAAGCGTGTAAGTAATTTTTTTCGGCCTGCATGTCTGCTTACCTCTTTATGTTTAGAAAGCGCCGCTAGGGCATCTTCAAGACTGGGAACACTAATGATGAAACATCCTGGCTTGGTGATATTTGCTCTTAAGAACTTCCAGGTTCTGAAAAAGGTTGTTGGAAAAACAAATAGTAATTGCCCTAAGCCATTATGGATGATGTAATATTCTTTGATTTGTCAATGAAAATGGAGGACATTTTTATACTATTCATCCTTTGAACAACCTTGACTCTATAGTATCCGTTTGTTACCACTCCCCTTAAAAAAGCATTAAAGTTAGGCAATACGGATAAAATACCCTTATTCAACTGGAAAGGCAGTTTATGTTTAATTTACCACGAAGGAAGCAATTGTCAAACAAACTGCAACAAAATCTAACACAACCGTTTAAATTTAAATGTAATCTCGTGAACCATAGTTCTTTAAACCTGATGATGGTCAAGTCGACCGAAAAAGTTTGTTATTTTAACATATTATTATAACATTTATAGCCAAATATTTTTTAAAAATATTTTGCACCTTATCTGTTGTTCTTGTGGCATGAAGAATTCAAACACGTTGTTAAGCATAACGACGTCAGCTGGCGGAGAAATCAACGAAATATTTCAGGCTTGAGTGTGGGTACACGGTAAGGTTCAACCTGTCAACTCTTCGCCCGAACCTTTCCTGAACCCTGTAGTTTTTTGGGCAGTGATGGTGCCCCGACTGTTACCAAAAATGTTAGGTCATGTTCTACTTGGACTAAATGTTTCAAACTAAACGGGTTTTGGTTGGTTTGGTGAAATTTCCAATAGAACTCTTTTCCAACCTTTTTGGGTTGGAGTGTTTCAAACCTTTTAACTAAGGTCAGAGATGGTAGAGATGGTTGGTTAACTAAACCATAGTCAATATGTACGGACTGGTTAGGAAAGCCGGCAAACCTCAAATGAAGGTAATTCTTTTTCAAAGTGTTTTGGTGTATGTTGGCAACATTTTGATGCGTTTTGTAGTCGTAAGTAATCGCAAAAATTTGTAACAACCTGGCCGCCGATTAAATTAGTTACCGATTGTAAATTAGTTACCAGTGTACAGCGAAACAACCCATTTCGTGTTGTAACTTGTTGCTTTAGCTTGGCTTTCTTCCAACAATTTTTCTCGGTCGCTTTGTGATGTTTCTACAAATCTTTTTTTCTAGGCTGACCTTCCGGACCTTCGTCGTTCAAAAATTCAAATTTTAAAGTAAACTGTGGTAGTTCTTCGCTTTCCTCCATTTTTTTTTCACGTCCAAAAAAAAAGTTATAGAGTATAAAACCGGCGTGTGCATGTTGTATGGAAAAATGCAACATGGAAGCCAACCAATCAGAGCGCGCGTTATATTAGCTTTATAAAGAAGCTTTATTGTAGGTTGAACGAACCGCGACCGTGCACGATTTGCATCAGGTGTTAGTGAGAATGCTCTGACTGGCTTCTTGTTGATTTGCATTCAAAAACCTTTTGTATTTTGTGCACTTTTTTTGCAGGACCAGACAACAAAAAGAAAAGGAGAAAAAAGACATACAACAATGGTTTCCTAACCAGTCCTTGTATATCAACTATGACCAAACCAACCGAAACGGTTTTTCCCCAAGAGAACACGCGAAAGTCTCAACCAACAACAAAGGTTGGTCCCAAGAGAATACTTGAAACCTTATCAGCCGATAGCGAGGGATTGATGTACGGACCGATTGTAGCGAGTTTCATACCACAATGACACAGGTCTGAGAATTTCTCAGGAGTAAAATCCGAGTGAATGAGTTTAGTACGTTAGCTATTATTTATTTTTTCAAATTTAAAAAGGGAAAGCAAAATATAATAGATCTAGAGCGGAAAAAAAGAAAAAAATCCGCGGGCGTTATAAGATAATCTTGCCTTGTCAACAACCAATTAGATTGCAGGATTCCGTCTGGTCGTATAATAACTTTCCATGCAATAGTGCCTTCAAAACGTGGGCGGAAACTGTAAGACACCACGAATTCTGTTCTAGTGTTCTAGCTAAGCAAGAAAGAAAGGGCGCACCCCCTGTCGGTTTTTCCTGGCACCCTGCCTTTTTACCCTGCTCCCTGTCACTTTCAACAAGTTCCCTGTCGCCTCAGTCTTATCATAATGACATTGTAGCCAAAAAGCAGTAAATTTTGATGTTTTTCCAAGTTCTTGAGCATTTTGAACAACCACTCATCAAAACAATGTAATTCTGAGCCAATGTAGTCAGCACGGAATTTCAGTGCTTGCTATCTCAGTACTTGTTTCGTTGCTGCCCAATCAGAGTGCAGATACCAAAAACAGTAATTGTTTCGTTCTGTGACAGGGCACTCTGTCATTTGTTATTGCGGGCTAGAACGGTATGTTCGGCATGTTTAATGAATAAACAGAATAAACTGGTGACTGATTAAAATTGTCTGAACACGAACAGGCAGCCGCAAAGAGTTACACACTGTTTACTTACCATTTCGAAGGATTTCACCTTCATTGCAAATGTCGTTACACCGAACCTGCAAAAACATGAAATGCCAATTGTTGCAAGGTAGTCTTATTTTGAGTGGACATAGCTAAATTTCATGTAGTACGTATTTCCAAATACCTGCACTCTATCTTGCATCCTACGTTGCGAGACGATAGCGTTCTGCATTTTACATAAGTCGCTATTCAGTTCCACTCCAACAATATTCTTGATTGGACTAAAGTAATAAGCCTAAAAGAAGAAAATGACGAAAGAGTCAGTTCTAAGATACCTTAACCCTAGGGGGTGGAGGTGGGGGGTACTCTCTTTATTGGGAAGGTAGGTATGATCGTCGAATTTTTTAGGGGTGAAATTTGCCAGTCCGGTATTTTTTAGGGGTTGTTAAAAAAACCTGTGTTAAACCAAGAGCCTGGTATTTATAGAATTTCCGTGTTTTAGCAAAACATGCGTACTGAACAAGAAGTAAAGACAAAAGTCCTTCGGCGAACGTCCAATTACGTGCGCGTCTTTATTAACTGCATATCACGTTCGGCGCAACACGAGAGGACTTCACGCCGACCTGCTCTAGCTACCCAGGGAAAATTTTGGTATTTTTAGGGAATTTTAAAACCAAGAGGTATTTTTTAGGGTGGAAAGTTTTTATCTCTTGGCATTTTTTAGGGTTTTGGGGGACTTTTCCGATGTTTATCCCTACCCTTTGACCCCGAAGTTACCCCCCCCCCCCCGATCTTAACTACGACACAATCATTGCCGATAATCACAAGACGTTTCAACCTATTCAACCCCAAAAGCCGCCGCCTGGTTTGCCTAGTTGGAAAGGTGCCAGTTTTTCGTGCGGGAGGCCCGGGTTCGATTCCCGGTGCCGGACCTTCAGTCAGGGTCTTAAAATAACTGAGGAGACGGTGCTGCCTTTGCTCTAACATCTGCAAACGGTTAGACCTTCGCGTCTTCTCGGTTCGGACGTTAAACCGTAGGCCCTCGGAGTCCAGTAATTGGTCTGTAAAACCTGTTGGGTTTCCGACTACCTAAAAGTAGTGAAGCTAAAATAAATGAATGTAAGGGTACGTTTTTCCGAGAACAACAATCTTTAACTTGTTCAATGACGTAGTTGCAGATAAGAGTCATAAATTGTACAAACATGTTTACCAGCGCGCCAAACCAACAGTATTGTTAAAATGCGCGCATAAGAAATGCTACTACAGTGCAACCCGGATGCAACGAACTCCGATATAACGAACCACGATATAATGAGCCCCAATATTACGAATCCCGTTAAAACGAAAATCCCGGTATAACAAACGAAATTTTTAGTTCCCGAAGTCAACTTTACCCCGATATAACGAAGTACATAAAACAAGTAACAAGTATTTCAAGGTTGGTACGGTCTTGATTTTACTGTTTCAAATTAATGTATGTTTTACCACATTATAAATCAAGTAAGGATGGTCCAACAAATACGTGTCATCGTTAATTCCTCGTCAGTCATCAAAACCCCGGTAGTATAACGAAGTTTTTAGTGTTTTTTCGCTAACTTCGTTATATAGGGGTTTCGTTAATTTTTAATGGAGCCGAAACCAATTGTAAAATTGCACACAGTTTGGGTATCCTGCTGATGAACAGTAACTGATTGTGTTTCTTTTTCAGCAACATATACAGTTTGTCTGTAAAAATTTAAATTTACGAGCCCCCGTTACAACGAAGTAAATTGCCCGGTTCCTTGGCACTGTGTCGGGATTGCACTGTCCGAGGCCAATTTGTTGTTGACTTATACTCCCTCGAAGGCTTCGTATCAATCTATCACTTACTCCATACAGAACAGCACCCAATCGCGAGCCAACGTCTACAAAGGAGCAATCAGCTAAAACCAAGGCAGCATTTTCTTTACTCAGCACATTTGGCAAAGCGAATTTGAAGATAAACTTTAATTGTGCAATTGACGAAGAGTGAGAAATGAAGGCTGTATGAAAAAGAACAAAATATTTACAGGTAAACAAAGGCATTTTAAATGCCTTCCTAAAAACATTCACGGTTTAAAGATTTGACATTAACTTCCTTTCTACACGGACAGTAAGTAAAATGTAACTTTTTAAAATTGTATTTCAGCATTTCGTAGGTAAAAGTTTCATATTTTTGTGACATTTACAGTTGAGGTAAACTACAGAAAATTTTCCTTTGGTAGACTGATTCTCTAAAGCGTGTTCATCTTAATAATAATGATAATAATAATAACAACAATAATAACAATAATAATAATAATAATAATAATAATAATAGCAATAATAATTAAAATGATAACAATAATAACAGCAATAACAATAACAACAGTAATAATAGTAGAAATAAGATAAAAATAATAGTGTTAAAAATAATAATAATAATAACAAAATCTAGTTAGCTAGAGTGGGATTTGCAACTGAGCCTACAACTTGTGCTAACCAACAAGCCACGGAATTTACTAAGTAACTAATAATGGACAGACTGCACTGGCTCTGAACAAGAACTACTGTAACAATACTCTGCAACATACTCAGTGGTTTGGTGTCATAGGAACCACAATTAGAGCAGTAGTTGCGACTCATCCTTCCTTGTTCACAGAGCTCGTCAATCTTGTCATCGTCATAAAGAAAGGCATCAACATGAGCCACAGTCGATAAGCCATTCTTTGAAAAAAATATGCAACATATTTTGTTTTAGCTAAACATTGTAAAGACCATCTGCAGCAGAAGCAAAAAACTTGGGGGGAGGGGGCACAGTGAAAATTTAAATTGTTTTTTTTTTAAGATCCGAAACTACTACTAAAAAGTTATTGTGGTTAACCAAAAGTTATTGGGGTGGGGAGCAACCGAATGATTGGATGGGGCCAGTGCCCCCCAGGCTCCCCCCCCCCTATTCTGCCTCCCATTAAGACTAATGAGCTAATGTACCCAGCCCCCTTCTCATCCCACCTGCTTTGACAAAAAAAAAAGTATTGGAAAATCCTTGGTGGGATAACTACTATGTTACTATTTAACATGTATGAGTATTATATCACTGCAGTTCCAAAAATTTCTATGCATCTACCATGGAAGGGATTGGAAATACCTAGGAGGATTTTGGGGGTTTACCACTTGATTATACTAAAGATATTATGTTAGGCATACTTTGTATTTCCAAAAAATGTTTACAACCCCACCTTGGGTGGCTGGAGTTGAAAATTGGTGAAGGGCACAGGGTTTGATGGGAAAGGCTAACCTTGAGGATACTAAATTAAAGTTTCTAAAAGGTAGGGAGTCCTGAGCACATTTCGAAACTCCTTGTAATACCAAGCTTCTCTACATACAGCCCTTTTTATTCAATATCATAATAAAAATAAAGGAGATTTAGTGGGCATTATGACTGGCTGTGGTGATGCACTCTAAATATGAAAAGAGTGTACAGTATCTGCATATGTCATCAAAGGGATTTATTGGCTGTTTGTGTGGCTTGTTCTATAAAAGAAATACAAAACTCCCTTGCTACAAGGTTGGACAAGACTAGTTGGTACACTTGTTGGGTATACCCCCTTCCAACCCTCCCCCTCCCTCCCATCATTGTTGGAATCGGACCATTGTTTCATGTTAAACCAACACCGCTGGGAGGGGCCATGGAGGGCATGGGGTGTACCAACGATTCTGTCCAACCTTGTAGCTCTGTTCAGTCACAGAAACACTGAATTTCATCGGTGACTTGTTTTTCTCCAAGCACTTATGTCAAGAAGTAAAGAGTTCACACTTGTTTCTATCACCTTATATTAATTCTATATTTATAAATAACTTAGTTAAAAAAGTTTCTGAGTAATAGGTACAAACAATCATAGTCAATAATCAAGATCTATGATTGTCAAAAACTACTTCACCCACCTCTGTGGTCTCACCTGATGGCCAGTGAATCTGTTCTGATGAGCAAACTGCTTCTAGTGGAAGCTGTGATCTCAGATCATCTGCTATGGTCTTTAAAAGTTCTTCCTCTTGAGTAAAACATTGTCCAGTTGTTTCATATTCAACAGGAGTATGATCACTCTCCATAGTTTCTGGTAGGCCTGAGCACTGCTCCATCACCCAGTGTACAAAGTCATTTGCTTGTGCCGGATCAACTTTTGCAAGCAGGACCAGGAAATCCCTCTTCACCAGTTCAAGGCTTTCTGCCATCTTCAATCCTTCTATACAAAAACAAAGAGCAGTCCACTCTTGTAAAACACTACAACTATCATAGCATGGCATGGGCCGTGCAGTGGAGCAGGAAGGTCAGGAAAGCTTAGTAGCCCCACATTTTCTTATGAGTTCAACTGATCTTTTTCAGAGTATAACCACTCCTGGTGATATGTCAAATTTTTTCTGGAGTATAAGAGAATTCAGTGTACAACTAATCAACCATTGTTGTTGAAGGCATTTTTTTTTTAATTTGGACATACCATAAATGCCCAAAAAGCCCCCTTCTCTAACAAGATCCCATCCACCCTGTGGCCAAAGTACGGCCCAGACCCCTCGCTGAGTTCCCGCCATTTGGGTCACATGACAGTTTTTGTTTTTGTTAGGAGAAGACTGGTGAGAACTGACTCGATAAAATGTTGTTTTGTTTTTATGATTATCGAGTTTGTACGGAGATATTCCTGACCCCCTGAAGGGCTGACAAAGTTTTACGGTAAAACGGTAAACGTAAACTGTAAACTTGCACAGTCTTTCATATATCAGTAAAACTTGTCAGAATTCACTGCCCCGAGTGGCAGCTATACCCTCCTCTCCCCAGCTCTCTAATAAGTAACCCCCCGGAAGGTGTAAAAACATAAATAAGCCTCATCCCCCTACTTATAAGATTGTCTACAATATATCACCCAAATGCCACTCTTGCTGAACACGTCCTAAAACCTATAAGTTTAAGGCAGCTCTTTTACGACCAGACCTGAAATGTAGACACACTGCTGATAGCATTTACTGCAGCATCGCTTACACTACCAAACTCACTAAGTGCAACAGAAACACCGCGTACAGTAATGTTACCTAGTATTTCGATACAAACTGAAACACAAAACTGGGAAACAGCGACGTGTACATGTATATGTGCCGGTAAGGCGAAAAACGGCATTGAAACGTGTGGTTCATCTGCCTGTCCTGATTGTACACCCTGGATCACGTGCCACTGTAATTTTCAAGACCTCGCGAGCGGAAAAAATTATAAAAAGTTCATAGACTTTTGTAATACTCACCATGTACACGTTTGTATAGAATCAATATTTTTAACTCACGTTCGGTTCACTAGCACTGCGTTGGTTTTCCAGCTCATCCATTCTCTTTCCCAGTCCTTCATCACTGTGATGATAAACATGACGCGGTCACTCAGCCCCTTGCGCGTTTTCAAAATGGCGGTCGCAGACGTCGTGATAAAACAAGAAGCGGTTGACGCAGTTGACTTAGAGGAACGAATTGTTCGTCTGTGTAAAGACAATCCCAAAGGCATCACAGATCAGTTTGTACAGCAGGATATGCCAAGTATAGCTCCGCAACAGAGAGTTACTGCAATTAATCGCCTTCTCTCAACGGTTTGTAAATTACATGTCTGTTTTTTCACAGTTCATTGTACATAGTCAAACCTCTCTAATACGGACACAGTCGGGACTACCCTCAACTTTTTGTCTCAGAGAGGTGTGCGTCTTATAGATACTTAAAAATACAGTAAACAACTGAGAAACGCACGGCAGGGATCAAGATCTCGTGTCCGTTCTCAAGAGGCCTGCGTCCGTCTTACCTGGGTGTCCGGTTAAAAACTGTGGTGGATCTAGGGGTGGTTCGGGTGGTTCGGTCAAACCCCCTAAACTGAACGTAAAAACAATTAAACCACTTCAAATTGCCCCTGAAAACGCTGGAAATCGCTTTTCAGAGGCCCTAAAATTAAAAATTTTCGGGGAGAACATGCCCCCGGACCCCATAGGGGCTACTGCCTTTGGCAGGCGTTTATCCAAACCCCCCTTCATCAAATCCAGGATCTGCCCCAGAAAGATTCATCTGGTGCAGACATTCCAACCTTCTCTGTTATCTCGGAAGAGAATTTTTAAATTCTTTAGAGCTATATAGGGGCTATTCGAGGGTATACCTAGGCCATGACAGAAGCTAGTGACGCAAGTGTCAGAGTCTGATTTAGCATCGCTTGATGCCCATTGGGCATTAAGGGCTTTCGCACCCAACATCCACCCCTCCTCCCCAACCTCCTTAACGTTCACTATGCCCTTTTTATATGAGTATTAACATTTGCTGATATAGTTTACTTTGTTTGCAGATTACAAAGTTGAAGCAATGTTTGATAATAGTTACCTCGGTCACTGATTTTGACTTAGACATTGATCTGAAACGACTTAGGTTGATTTAACTATAAAGCATGTACAGTACTTGTTCAGTTTTTCAATAAATGAATAACATTTCCACTCCCCCCTCTTAACATCTAATTACTAATGGGTGTTAAGCAGTGCCAAATCAATTTAAGGATACCTCCTATTAAATGGGTTAGGGTTTGGGTAAGCAATATACTTCTCCCATTTTTATGAGGTGAAGAAAGTAAAGACACATTAGTTTGCATGCATATTTAAGTATGGGTGAGTACAGAAATTTTACCCATAATGAAAATAAATTTGTATGGTACATAGTATTGGAAAATGTTAATTAACTACTGAGTGCAAAAAATGTCTTTGATTCAAAAAGGAGGGGGGGCTAGAACACCAGCTATCAGTTCCACTCCCTAGACTCACTATGTAACTGATACATAGAAAGATGCAGTTTGATTTTTCTTTCATGCAGGGGAGAATTGAATTATTCAAAAGTGGCAATCAACTACTATACAGATACAAGGATGCACAAGCTGTACAGTAGGTTTTTTTGGAATGTCAGTGTTTGTTATTATATAACAGTACTTACAATATGTTACACAAACAATGCTAGTTCTTGAAAAAGTCTTTTACCAGATTTTATTTTAATGATGGGGGCTGGGTTGGGGAATCAATTTTGTGTATCTTAAATGTTATTTTTGAATTGAGATGCCTAAAATTACAATACCTTTAAAAATCCCTGCACTTTTTTTCACGACAGAAAAACAATCTTATGTCTTCAAAAGACCCCAAAAAATCAATTTGGCCAAAATATCAGATCCCATTACATCTGCCCGCCATCCCCTCTTCAATTCATAATCAAAGTACGTGAGTGAGGCCCCTAGAGGAGCTTTCTGTTGATCTTGTGTTGAGCTTGAGGGAGTTGGTGGAGCTTTTGTGAAGGGAGCCTGCTTTAATGTCTATCAATTGGCTTAAGATTTTCTTGAGAGTCTCTTAAAGCTAGAATTTAAGACAAATACATTACTTATTTAAAACAAGATATGTGTGTACAGAGATAATAACTACTGTTTTTATAGAGGTTTCTGAGCTGGGCAATATATTGAAATGTAATTTTTAAGTTATGAATCTCAGAGGATCCATTTAACATACAATTTTGTTTATTTGTAAAGTTTTTTGTTATTTTATTTTTATTTTTTATTTTTATTTATTAGCTTCGCCAGCTAGGGCAGGGGAGCCACAACAGTTTTATACCAATTACTGCAGACCCTAACTAAATTTAAACTACGTGAAAAACTTTTAAAACAACACGATATATAGAGTTATTAGTACAATAATATAGGTAAATATATAAGCTAAAACAACACGTTACATTTATAATAGATCTATAAGGTCTTATGAAATTTGATTGCCATTGAAGCAGCATTCATCTATTTTTAACTGTATTTTTTCAAAATCTTATAGGAAAACTAAAGGATTTGACTTAGAAGAAAAACTTGTGTATCAAATTATTGAAGAATCTGAAAATAAAGGTTAGTGGTAGGCTTAATATTCAAAAGTTAAACAGGCTGAGCTCACTTACTTAAAAGAAAGTTTTCTCAAAACGAAGATTACCATCCAACATATGCACCTCTATAAACCATAACAGTACTTGTAAGAACTAAAACTGCTCCCTACTTAAATCCCTGTGGGGGATAGGGTGTAGTAATCATAGGAAATTGGTCTAGTATATTGGGTCCCATTTAACAGGGACACTTTAAGCTGACAAAAATTGTAATAAAAAACTTTGGAATCAAGACAATTGGGCAGTTTGTACCTGGGATTTTATATTGACTCAGGTGTTTGTGCTTTTCTATGATGCAAAGCGAAAACAAATTCTATTCAAATTAAAGACAAAATAAACACTTACTAGTGAAACAAGGCTACAGTAGGGTTTGGAATTAAAATGGGTACTCTGGTATAGGGTCTCAAAATTTACTCTTGCAAAGGATATAGGGCTTTCGCGGAACCAGCAGCACACCCCCACCCAAAAGTTCTGTGTTGGAGTATCCCCTCCTGGGTGGAATCTCCCCCTCTCCCCTTCCCCATTTACTCATAGTTGGTAGCTTATGTTCACCACATATCTACTCCCAAGTCAGTAATTAATATATAATATGTAAACTGTTATCAATTTGTTTTGTTCTCACTCTTCAACACTGCAGTACTATTTGTTTGTTCCCCAGACTCTAAATAACTTTAATTGGTAGTTTTTCTTTTTACTACACTGTACTATAACAGAGCAACACTGAATCAGGCCTTGAATGCCATATTAGTTGTCTAAAGGCAATTTTCTCAGTTAAAGATTAGAAGAATAAATGATTTCAATTACCAGAAGTTACAAGAGTACTGCCAGATCTATATCATTTAGTAGTAGCACTACTTAGTACATTTTCCAGATTAAATTTGCAAGAAGCACAGTAAAAATTGTACAAGCAGTTATCCTCTGCCAAAAAATTATATTGTTTGATAAATATTTGAGGTTTTCCCTTAGGAATATGGATTAGAGACATCAGATACAAGTGCAACCTACAGTTGACACAAGTGAACAAAATTCTGAAGAACTTGGAAAGTAAAAAATTGGTAAAAGCAGTTAAATCTGTAGCGGTGAGTAATGTCAGTTTAGTTGTTATCTTATTGTTTGTCAGTGGTGTTTAATGAACCTTGGAATGAGGTTGAATAAAGAACTATTATTCTTAAAAATAGTTGACATTGTTTGAAATTTTGTGCAGTGTAGTATGTGAGATGCAATTCACACTTTTTCAACCATAATGTTGTAAGTGGGCAAAAAAATCAGGTTTGTTTAATTTTTAGGCATGTTAGACTTAAACAGTAGTAGTAAAAAGAAATGCAAACAGAGTTTGTTTCATTTTGTTCTTTGCTCTTATAAGAAAATTTGTTAAAATTTTATTGAAATTTTTACCTTCATATGACTTACAGGCTTCAAAGAAGAAAGTGTATATATGCTAGTCTAAGGGACAGGAGGGGGAGTTTAGGGATGGGGGGGGGGTTGGTCTGACAGAGGTTCATATGTTATACCCAAAAAGGCTACCAAAAATTCCCTAGTACTTTTTTTAGCATTCTCAGTAAGTTGTGTGTTAATGATATTGTTCATTTGTCTTAGAGATGAAGAAAAATACAATACCCGAAAAAATCCTTGCATTTTTTTTCCAGCCCAAAAAAATCTTAGTATTTTCCATAAAGACCCAAAAAAATTTCATACCCCCAAAAAAATTTTGAGTCTCCCCCTCCCCCTCCCCCCTTAGTCTTCCATGAAGACCCAGAAAAGCCCCTTTGGTGAACATTTTTTGCCCGAAAAAATCCCCTCCCCCACCCAGTTACCCAAACATGTTGTCTGGTCCTTGGGTATATTAATTTTCCAAGTAATTGTTCTCGTATGCAGTCAGATCTCTCAATGTCTGATTACTTTATCTGACCTACAGGCCTCAAAGAAGAAAGTGTACATGCTTTTCAATGTGGAACCTGATATCTCGGTAACTGGAGGGGCGTGGTATAGTGACCAAGACTTTGAATCTGAATTTGTAGAGGTGCTAAACCAACAATGTTACAAGTATTTGCAACAAAAGGTAATTAGAACCGTTTTTCAATAACTTGTCAATACAAGTACTCGCTTGTTGAAATGTTGATCTGACGTAAAAAATCGTTGAAAAGTAAACCAACCGAAGCAAGATAGTGTTTGCGTTTGTTCTTCTTGTTTGTTCTGATATTGATTCTCTTTTTTCACCTCAGGCTGAACAAGCGACACATATGAAGGTAGATCCGCTGGCCAGAAAGAATGCATCTTACGCACCCTCATCTGATGTATGGAAATATATTACGGAGTTAGGGATTAGTAAGGTAAAGTCTGTTAGATTGGAAAGCTGCTTCTTACAGACGAGTTTGGTCTGTTCAAGTAGGCGGTAGAAATGATGATTCTGAACGAAGTTGCAGATGCTTCAGTTTGCTTCTTGATTGTGAGGACGATGGAGAATTGCACTTCATAGCAGCCATTGCAGCATTTTAGAAAGTCCAGTTTTACAAATTTCCAGGGAGAGCATGCCCCCGGACCCCCCTCGGAGTTCATTTCGTCCGCCACTTCTTAACCACGAAATCACTTCCAAATGCTAGCGTAAACCTTGCCGTCTTTACTTGCGTTATTCGAATTTTTCATGGTTCCTACGTATCTATCGTTTATATAACTTATCTATCTCATTTTTCTCCGTAGGTTCAATTATCAGTTAGTGATATCGAAACAATTCTCGACACGCTTCTGTTTGACGGCAAGGTCGAAAAAATATTAGTGGCAGATACGAGCTCGAGCCGATCAGGGACCAGCGGACAGAAAAGGCTTTATCGGGCAGTATCACCAATTGCAGAGCCCACTGCTCTGGTGAGAACACCGTGCGGCGTATGTCCCGTAAGTATACAGCTTTTAACAAGTTAAAACATCGACAGTAATAGACCTAATACCTTGTCTAAAATTCGCACGTCATGAAGTTAAGGCGAGTTTATCCTTTTTACACAAGGATTTTCTAAGCGCGTTAGTTTGGACAACTGTAATTTTTTCGCGTGATTATTTAAACAGCAATAATGTTTTTTATTTATAGCATGTCAAGAACACTGGATTAAATGTATCACTCGATCCATATAATTATTTGTTTGTTTACCAAAAATTTTATTTTGATCAGACTGAAGTCAAGTGTACAATTATTCTGTTTTCCCAAGTAAATATTTTGTTTTGTCAAAATACAAGACGTTTTGTCTAGTTGCGCTTATTTTCTTGAAAAAGAATGATATCTTCAGTATCGCGTTAATTCTCTAGAATAGAAACGTTTGTCGGCCTCTTCAAACCGAGTTAGTATTCCTGTGCTTTAAATAGGTGAACTCGACATTTAAGGTATAAAAGGATAATAGAAACTGCACCATGCCAAGGCAATACTGCCGTATCATTGTCCCGATCTTTCCTCAAAATATTCATCTTCCATCATAAAATGAAACCCCAACCCGTCATAAGGTTGATCAATTTAGTTTAATTATTCTAAGAATTATGCAAAGAATAATTGAACTAATTCAAAACTCTTTGGGTCGGAGCTAAACACTTCAGAAACTCCGAATTTATTTTATGTGCTACCACGAAACTTTGTATAGCTTTGGCCAGGCCACTGAACACTCTGTTAATTTTGAAAATTTTATTTCACTATATAACTTCCATCATAATCGTTTTTCATCTTTGTTTTCTTACTTCTACGGTCAGCGGTTTGAGCGCTTTCTTTGTCCAGCAGCTCCTCTGTTCTAATGTGATTTACTGTCTGATATAAGCAAAATTCTATAAGCTCTTGCATTGTCCACGGCGCAGTGGCCGAGCGGTTAGCGTGTTCGACTCGTAATCCTAGGGTCGCGAGTTCGAGCCCCGGTCAGACCACTG
>JAOBAT010108412.1:0-38046 GCA_026413305.1 Hydrozoanthus tunicans
AATGGGAAATAAAATTATTTAAACTTTGCTTAAAGACAGTGATTTTGAATGCAAATACTCCCCCTAGAGTCTGGCGCCTTTGGCCCTCAGTTGATCCGTAGCCTCTTTCATCGCACCCTCCCATAAAAAATCCTGACTACGAGCCTGTTTCCAACTTATCTTTCTAATTGTTCTGAAGTTGAATTTACATTTTGAAAGTATTGGTTGGTTCAAGATGTGTAGCCTATTTTAAACGCGATGTTACGGCAGACAGTTTCCGTTTACTTTGCGACTTTTAATTTATATGTTCACACTTTGTTTGCTTTCCCTCTTATTATAAATGTCAATGTTCAATGCATAAAGAATGCAATCATTCCTTCCTAATCCCTATACTCAAAAATATTAACTTGAACTTCAAACATTTGGCGCTTTGCTGCGGTTTGAAACCGTTTGGCACTTCGCGGTGCGTTACGAGCGCAAGTGAGAGAGCGAGGTCGCGAGCTGACAAATCATGTTTATACATATTGAATTATCGTTACTTCGAAATCAACGAAATCAAATAAAAACAAAAAGAAATAAATTGACTTACA
The DNA here is from genome assembly GCA_026413305.1 of Hydrozoanthus tunicans. Classification (NCBI taxonomy): domain Eukaryota; kingdom Metazoa; phylum Cnidaria; class Anthozoa; order Zoantharia; family Hydrozoanthidae; genus Hydrozoanthus; species Hydrozoanthus tunicans. The sequence goes on from JAOBAT010108412.1 coordinate 570, forward strand.
TTTGTGTCCTTGAAGTCTTAAATGCTCCTTCTTAATAACTTCTTTACAAACGTGTATCAACAACCTTCACCATTAGGTTGTTTTCTCCTTCGCACGTGTGTCAAAAAACTGAATACGTGGGGGCCCCCAAGAAAATGAGGGGCTCACATGCGTAACACGCAATAAGTAAGCTAGAAGTTCTTCATTGTGGCATTAGTTAAATCAAACACGAAAATATTTGGCACAATGAGCATTTTTTTTTTTGAATGTGCTAAAATATGTTTCCGCGTGATCATTTAGAAAATGTTTTATGACGAGTGTCTGCCAAGTTAGCAGTTAGCACTTGTATTATTACTAATATTTATTAATTAAAAATGCTCTCGCCTGGTCTTTTTGTACCGCCTAAAACAGCTTTTCTCCTATTAACAAGAACATACTAAATACATCAGCAGTTGTTTTGGGCTCGGATATCAATTTACAGCTTCCTTCAGCAGGGTTTTTGTTAGGAACTCCTAGGGGGGTCCGGGAAAATGCCCCCCCCCCCTCCCCACCAACCCGGGGAAGACTCACAAAAAGACAGTTTTCTGTGTTCCTTAGGCCGGACTTTATTAACCGGGGAGGTCTTTCGAGGAGCTAAAATGCTCACAAGAAGTTAGATATTTAATTTGGTGTTCATTTTTTAGCTGATTCCATTCAGTCAAAAGAGTGTACGAATCCCATCACGAGCGCTCCTCTCTAGAGGTCGTCTTCATCGGTCCAAAGGCTAATTCTCTATCACTGCTGGAGTCCTCATCATCATTATCAACAATTTCTACACTCAAATAACTAATAATCTGGTGTTAAAACTGCCGGACAAAGCGTGTCAAACAAGCGAACTGTGCGTCCGGCGTGAAATAAATGACTGATTCCCTGGTTCATTTATTTTATACTATTGTTGTAATGATGAAATTATAGTTGCATTTGTTTTTATATTAGTGTTATATGAAACGATTTGTTCTATAGTCGACAAGTTATTCACTGAACAGTCGAGAACAGTTCAATTTCATCTAGTTTATTTTTTCCTTTGTTTATACCTGACAGTATTCTAAAAAATAATAAATAAAAAAAACTGTCACCGAACAATGAAAGAACCCGTTTCGTTGAGATGCGTTAATGAGATAAAGCAAAAACGTACAAAAACACTGTACGTTAGATGTTTATCAACAAAGAACTATCTTAGGCGTTCGTGTTACTCATATTATCTGTATTTGATAATCAAGATGATATATAATACAATAGCAATCATAATACAGGATCATATGAGAACTGGAATATATATACAGGTCAGTCGCAAAAGGAAAGAGGTAAAGCAAAAAAATACTGTGGAATAGCATTATTCTTATTTATTTGCAATATCGGATAGTCTAACAAAGCAAAACCACTTGACTAGTAGTAACCACGTGGTTATGCTAATGCTGCCGAGGAACGAGGCCAATAAAAACTCTCCTTTCTGAGGGAGGAAATGCCAAGAAGGATTACCTACAAATCTTTGCGAGCGCATCTCGTAACCAGTCGGACAACGGACAAAGATCCAGAAACGAACGACACAAAGCACAGAAGAAAACAACAGATATCTCAAAGAAATAGCGTCGCGATCGCATCAGCCATTTGCTATCGAATTTGTATTCAAGCAACCATCAAGAGAAACATGCAGCTAAACAAAATCTATCAAAAGAAATAAGGTCAAACCAAGAAGTTACGTTCGAGGAAGCCCACAAACTCAGAAGGACAAATTTCTCAAAACAAATAGCACAATACAACAAAAACTTTTTTTCAGGCTGAAAATTGCTTGTGTGTTTATTGTTGAGTGTCTGTTACGAGCCTTCTTACTTAGTATAACTGTCTCACGAAATATATGAGTCGTCGAGGGGCGCGAGGTTTTTACCGCTTACTGCAAGTCTTCTTCAGGCGATGTGTAGGCTGTACATAGTGATAATAGGAGTCGGAACGGCGCGTTGCGAGATACGGTACATGGTGTCTTTTTACTGTCTTTTTACTTTCAATTTAGCGAGCCTTCTTCTATTAACTCCACAAATGTCAAGTTGCATTTGGCTTTTCAAAAATGAGAGGGCCTGCGGTTACTGTAACTACAAACCCCTGCATTGCCACTTCAAAATTTTAAGTACAAAAATATCCGGACCTTAAACTTTCGGACATTTAATTTCGGGCAAAAACCTTTCGGACATTTTTATTAAAAAGTATTCTTGAGTCGACCCTTGCCATTGAAGAGGAGAAGAACTTAAAAGAAGCAGTACCTCTTGGTCTTTCGCAAATTAATCGTGGGGATCGAACTACGAAACACCAAACATGCCAAAGCAATGAAACCGTTTGATTCAGTCCAAGATGTGACAAACCAAGAGGGGGCCTTCTATTGGAAGATGATGAGCCCGAGTTGTACTTTGAAACTATTTTGAAATACTGGTTCCTGACCATACTTGGCGTTCAAACTTACGATAATCATTGATCAAAATTAAGAAAATTTCAAAAGTTTCTGAGATTGTAATGTTTGGAAGTTAAATTTTTCGGACGTTTGAATTTTCGTTTTTTTTGTGTCCGAAAATTTAATCGTCCAAAAATTTTCATGGTTAAAGTACTTAGAACATTCTTAACAAAGTTTTAACCGCTTGACGCATCTGCGTTGTTCGCCAGCAATAGATTAAAGGATTCAGTGATGAGCTCAAATACAAGAAAGTGACGCTCACATTCAGTAATAGATGAGAGAAGGGCGTTTGCTTTGTGTGTAAACGAAGCGAAATGTAGACGAGTAGTAATGGAACAAAACACAACATATAAAACCCATAAATGTACAATATGGTGTAAACAGTCTTTCTAAATCGACTAAACGTAAAGAATCTGATGTTCCTTGACTCCCATGCTCGATGTTGAGTATGAATTTGTGCTTGATGATGTCGCACAACTTGAAATATTTTCCAGTAACAACAAAAGTTAACACCAGTCAAAACGATAATGCCCGGCCCAAGCACAAAATGCCCGTAAATATAAATTGGTACTTTTGTACGCAATATTAGAACTACAACTCCAACAAGCCATATTGTTGTGAGTACCAACAAAACTCGAGTTTTTGTGACAAGTTCTCGGAAACGAAGATGAAGTCGTAGAGCAAGGAGACGTTCCACAGTTAGAGCGGTTATGGTGAAGAAAGAAACCGATGCCATTAAATACGACATAAATAATGCCATCATAAGTGAAAAGCACCAAACATGAAAACTTGGTATAAGTTTTGCAGATAAACTTACAATGAACGATGGCTGTGCTATCAGACCGACACCCAGATCCGTTACGGCCAGTCCCGAGAGAAGAACGTAGGTTGGAGTTTGTAAGGATGGTGTCTTCCACACTGCCATCAAAACCAGTGTATTTCCAAAGATCGCCATTGAAGCCAGTATGCTGTTAGTTATTGCAATGAGGATGTAAATTGTGTAGTATAAAACATCTTCGCTTTCAACGACGTAAAGGGGATTGCTCTCGTAGTCGATGAAACTGCACATCATCAATGTTGAGTTGGTCTGTTTCCAAACCTGCGGCATTTCATTAACCGTTCTGTCGTAGAATTTACCTCGGTTTCACCTAAACCATCTGCTCCATGTTTGATAATTATATTTTGGATTGTCGTTCAATATAACCTAACGCGGGAAATGTTTTTCCCTACAAAACTAAAAGTTACTTTTTCGACCACCAACTTGAAAATACTTTGTTAGCTAGGTTTTGTCCGTTGCAAAATGTTACCCCAATTTTATCTGCTTCGATTTCGCGTGCGTTTCTCCTTCGTTTCAAAATCTTTCGTTGCCCACAGAGGCTGGTTTGAAACTTATACTTAGAAATTTTGTGAAGAAGTTTTTAAATTCGTTGAGGTCAGAACCCATTTAGTTACGTTGAGTTGTATGCTTCCGAAATAAAGTTAAAAAATCAAGTTTTAGGGTCAGCGGTCTCAAAGTTTTACAGAAGTTGTTTACAAGGTGAAACATTTACATTACATTCAATGCGTATGTGTATGTGTTTTCACCGTCTAACGGGAATTAATCAAACAAGGTTTCCTTCTATTTACAAGTTGTCATCAATAAATATCAGTAGTTTGTTGGTATTACAACCTACAGCTGCCTTAGTTCGAGTACCCTGTTGTTATGATATTGAATCATATCTCGTATTGATATTTATTGGTTTTGTACTTGTATGAAATATCTAGTTCAACTTTAATTTATATTCTTAACACATTCGTCACCTTCGCTCTTTGAAATATGAGGTTTTTCTTTCTTTAAGCTTGGGGACTTTTAAAAGTGCTCAGTTGTTCAAAGGCCGATTAGCACTAAACCATGCAGGGCTACATTTTCAACCTACGTTCGGGTTTTCCAAATTGCAGAGACTAAGTATATTGAAATAGAGCTGTAATTTTGGAATTGACAAGTATCTTCCTTGGAGAGTTTAAACAATAATTTTCAAAAACGGTAAACCTTTCCTTTGGAGAACTGATTGAAGAAATTACGGTTGAATTTTGGCATAACCCAGAGTTAAAGTTACCGACCTTTTAACAACCCAGCAAGATTAATAAATAGTTGTGATATTGCTTTCGTGGAATGTTTTTATAAGAATTTGGATGAGCGTTATAATAAGGAAGGTTTGTAGTTTTAATAATATTGAAGTTTATCAACAAAGACCTGTCTCAATTCGGTCTGGGCCCATGTCGTCTTCCTTTTTAATTAGATTGGTATAAAAAAAATTATACGAAATAAATAAACCTGTAATTTCTTAAAGCCTAGAGCGAATAATGATTAATTCATTTACTTAACTATTGGTAAGAAGGGAAATTATTCACGAAAGGACAATAAAAATGCTTTACATCTGCAAACTAATTTCTGAACTTGTCTCTATAGCTTCGAAAACGATTTCACCCGGTATTTCTTTTTTCTTCTCGTTCGTGCTTCTTCTTTCACTGAACAGAACTATATGCAGTACTTTTGTGTTTGTGAGGTAAACTGTTTAAAAATATTTTTACATTTTCGTTTTTATATTTGATTAAACTGCTAGTATGTTTGCTAACACTATCATTAACTTTTTTTTCTTTTGTTGTTTTACGAATTCTAATTATATCAACCCTGTAAGTGTTATTATTCAGAAGCAATAAACTTGCACAATATAAATGTTAAGATATAGTTTCTTGATGAAGTGAGCTTCGACCAATTGCCGGAAATCTTTGGGCATTCAGTCAAGGTCAACTCGAAAGAACATATTTTCAATACCGTTCATGGGAATGTGGAAGTCATTGTTCGAGTGACAACTGGTTGGGGTTGCAATTCCTCGAGGCTTACTACATAAAGAGTTCAAAACCAACAACAAACGAAGGCCTAAAAGCCTCTACAGACCTAGAGCTATTCTAAGACGCAAATAAAAATACTGACTGCGCTTGTAAATAATTTTCAACATAACTATGACTTGAAACAAAGTCGAAATATTGTTGTTTAAGTTCAACACTCGTTTCTTGGTCCAAAACTTGGATTTATTGAACGATGTTTTCTTTTCTCAGGCTAGCTAGTTGTTATAATGATGTGAATGTTAGGAAGTTTGTTTAAAAAGTAGCTTAAGAGCAAGAGCGACAGAAAAATAGTCACTTGATAAGAATAACTTCAGCTTGAAAAGCCAAAAAAATTAATTTACAAAGTCGTAAGAAACATCAAACCTACAAATATAGAAACAAATGTCCTGCTTAGCAAACGTGTTCAGTTGTAAAAGCCAAAAAGTGTCAATCTAAATTTTATATTGATCTTCATTAAAGTGAAGACTAACCTAATGTTTAAAGTGTTATTGGAGCGAATTTTCAAACTAATTGAAGTATAGCCTGTATAATTTCCACTGGGGTACTTGCAACCGGTTTTGCGGCAATTTTTAGAAAACAAAATGCATATTTTAGCGCCAAAGCCGCGAAAACTTTTTAAGCTCATTATGTATGTGTGACGTCAAGCCCTGTGACTTCATAAATCGCCGTCATATTTTTTTAACTTTATTCGCACTGAATGCACTATTTTGAAAGCTTATTTCACGGACTTTTGCCGGAAAAAACGGCTCTTTCGTCCTATTTACAGTTGAATAGAAGTGTTGGAAAAGCCCTTAAAGAGCTATAAAAGTACCAAAGACAAAATGGCTTCGGTAGCACTTTTTTAAAAATTGTGGTGTGGTCGTGATTCAACCACCACCTTACGTTATCATACACACTGCAAGAAACCAACTGCGCTTATCAACATGTTTTGGTGTAAAAATGACCGGTAGTTTGCTGTCTTAACTCTATTGTTCTGATAACTGTACAGGGCCCGACCGTTCAAAAGTAGGATAATTTTAACACTGGATTAAGAAAAAATTCAATCGCTTACAGTTATATCTTTGCAATGAAAGGTTTGCTTTGCTTGCAAACACGGCTCAGAATTTCAAACAATACAAAAATTTTAACCACAAATTTCCAAGCTTAGCTTAGTCAATTAACGGATCAGTGAGAAACATGGACCTGGATCATAATCCTGGCATGGGTTAGAGCTAATTGGTTTTTGAACAACCGGGCTTTTCCTGTGAGTTTCTTGGTATAATTAGTACTTAGTCGACTCGTAAAAAAAAGTAATTACTGCTTAGTACAATAAGACAACACGTGCAAAAAGAGCAACAATGAAAAAGAAATGTTCTCTCTTATTTCATTCATATCTCAAACGTTTTATACCTAACTAGGAGTGAAAGTGTCTAGAGATCCAGAGAATTTCCTTGTGAAGGTTTCACGTCTCACAATAGACTTAATCGCCCGATGCATCTCTTTTATCCTCCAACAGTATACTAAAGGATTCAGAGACGAGTTCAAAAACACAACTGCACAACTCACGTCTCGCATTAGAAGCCGGAAGGACACCGTCAGACGATGGATGCGAAGAGAAAAGAAAAGAAAAGCCAATGGAATGCAGCACAGGTAGAAAAACCCATGAATGTAGAGCATAGTGAAAACGGTTTTCTTATATCGACCTAAAGTAAGGAATGCGTGCCTTTTTGACCGTGTTGACTGTTGTTGATAATATAGTTTGGACTGGTGTCGTCTCACAACTTGTAATATCATCCAATAACAAATGCTGTTAATAGTCGTTAAAACAACAAGCAAAGAAATCGAGAACAATCCAAAAGCAAAAGATGTAGCGCGAAGACGCAGTACCTGAATTGCAATTCCTACAAGCCATATTGTTATCAGTACCAACAGTACTCGAGTTTTAGTGACGAGTTCTTTAAAACGAAGATGAAGTCGAAGAGCGAGGAGACGTTCCACAGTTAGAGCGGTTATTGTAAAGTTTGAAACTGCTACCAGTAGGTACGATGTTAGGTTCAACATGACAGTTGCAGAACACCAAGAGTCAAACGAAGGCACTAGTCTTCCAATTATTACCATTACAAAAGCGGGTTGATTAAGTAAACCTACTCCCAAGTCCGATACAGCCAGACCTGAGATAAGAAAATTGTGCGGCGTTTGTAAGGATGCCTCTTTCCACACTGCCATCAAAACAAGTGTATTTCCAAAGATCGCCGTTACAGCAAGTACGCTGTTGGATATCGTTAGGAGGATGTAAATCGTGTAGTATACAACATCTTTGCTTTCAACGATGTCAAAGGAATAAAGTTCATGACTGGAAACTTTGCAAACATTCTTTCCGAGTGCGAATGTCAAGTTGGCGTCCATGTTTTTCGCAAATACTGTTGGAAGTGATATATAACAGCTACACCTTAAGTAATTCAAACAATTTAACATTTTATTGTGCCATTTGCTATTTGCAATTAAGATCATAAATGATTCATTGTGCATTTAAAATATCAATATCAACGTATTTGTTTTTAGCTTGCACGCAATTTTCGGGGCCTACAGTAACTGGCGAGAGCTGTTGTGGTGTCCCTGCCGAAAAGGGCTTCTTTTTTTTCTTTTTCTTTTTGTAAACTATGGCGAAGCTTAATAGTAAAAATGAATAAACAAACAAATGCTCGTTTTTAAAGTAGTGCTTAGTAATAACAATATTGCTAATATCTATTTGAATTTTCCTCCAATATTTTTTCCCCTCTTCTTACTATAATCAAGTTTTGTATTCATAAGTGTATATGCGTGTCTAAGTCAATCAATCAATCATGCCCGTTATGACGTCTGGCAAGGCGGACAGCAACAAAAGCACTCCAAGCCTGTCTGTTCTGGGCTAGCTCCTGAACAGTCCCCCATTCTAGTTTTAGTTCCCCTTTCACAGTCGTTGCCAGATAATCTTTGGTTTTCGTCTCTTCTATTTCCCCTCTGGCATCCAGTGGAGAGCTGTACGAGAGATCGATATTGATTGCCTGTCTCTCTTCTCTTGATGTGCCCGATCCATCTCGAACGTCTTCGCATAATTGTGGTACCCATGCTGTCTTGATTGCAACGGGCAAGAAAATGTTGACTGGAGATGGTCTCGGACCAGAAGACGTGCAGAATTTTTCTTAGGTTGTTGGCGTGAAAGGTAAACAACTTTTTGAGGTCTTTAAGTAGTAACTTGAAATAACTGTTTTGAAATCCAGTAGAATTTGTACCTCCGCCTTCCCAACAAACACCAATTGTACAACTGTCACTTGGTCCTAACCCATTTTTAGCTTCTCAGTTATTTGTTAGGACTTGTACCTTTTCTAAGTTCAGATGATCTAACTAATAATCTGTAACTCACATCTAAAGAACAAATAAAAAGTGGAAAGATGTTGTTGTTGTTGTAACATCAATTAAAATAGTGAGTCTTTGTCAAATTTCAAAAAAGATCTTGCATCTTTTGGCCGTGGGCTAATTATAGAATTAATCGCCCAATCGCAGAGAGTAGGCAGAATTAAACCAAACGACAAATAATACTTTTAGACGTTTGACGAGAACTCTTTCAATAACCTTTTACATATAGCAGACAAATTTATATTGTTGTTTTTAGTTTCGCGTGATCTTGCGCGTGCATGTTAAGATTAATCCAACGTCTAAATTCCTGCTCGCTTGACGAGCTATATAATTGCAAAGGAAAATTTATATTTGACCCACATGAAGTTTGAATTACAGAATATTTGAAGGCCAACTCAGTTTGTCTATAACTTATTGCTATATTATTGATACATAAAACACCCATCTTACCTTTGAATGACGTAGAGGGGATAACCCATTTTGTCTTTCAAAGGCGTAGAGGGGATATTCCATCTTGCTTTAAAGGCGTAGAAGGGATAATCCATCTTGCTTTAAAGGCGTAGAGGGGATAGTCAATCTTGCTTTTCAATGACGTAGAGGAAACAACTCATCTTGCCTTTCAAGAGGGTCTGAATGGGGTTAACTGACAACTGACAAATGGCCCAAAATATTACTGACAACTGACATATAGTCGATAGAAGAACTGACAACTGACATTTTTGTTGGCAACTGACAACTAACAAATTGCTTTACAGATGAACAAAACGCTAGCAAACATCTTTAACTTGTTTGTTTTGGAAAGAACTTGCATTTAAGATTGGTTACACGTGGTCGATGGTGTTGATTCTATGGTTTTCGGTCGTTCTTTTGCCCGCCGAAAGGTCACACCCGAGACAGAAAGACAGATGAAAGAGTAGCTTGAGATCTACCGGCCAGTGCGACAAAGAACGAAGGACAAAGCAGGTGCCCTTCCTCCGGCAGTATATCAGATGGCACCCCAAGCAGCCACACCAGGTCAGTCACAGGATTTCGATCGAGAGGCAGGCGACGCATCTGACGACCACTATCCAAACGAGAGAGACACAGGGAATGTTGCTCAAGTGCACAATAATGCGAGTACAGCTACGAACGTTACTGCCCACCATGTTGCTGACATTGTATTTGTTAATGACTCGGAAATTGGAAAAGTGCAGATAGGCGAATACGAATCAGGTTCAGACAACGAGGACAATGAATACACTGGGTCTGATGACGAGTCTGAAGTTTCTCAAGAGGTGTTTCATCCAGTCAGCATGACAAGACCAGGGCGACGCGTTCAAGCTTTTGTGCGTCCAGGGGCGGAATTTACAGGATTTCGAAATGGGGAGTGGGTTTCAGAGCGAATGCCATTGTAAAAGGTGACAACATCTTTAATCTTTTTAAAGCCAAAACATATACATCTACAAGGCGATCTTGAAGAGAAGATACGACTGGGCTGTAACTTCTCCTTCGCACAGACAAGGTTCAAAATGTGTCCATGTTTTGGTCCATTTGCAAGAGTCTTACTTTTAGCATCTAAGCTCCATTCCTCATCATTCGGATAGAATTTATCGTCATTTAACGGTTCGCAAATTTCTTTCAGTGTGATGACAATAAACGCATAAAACCCTATTATGCTTTCGATTGCCGAGTGCTTCTCAATTCATTGCGTTTTGCATATATTCTTTGCGCAACAGTATTTCGCGGGCTCTAAAATTGTTGATTATCTGTAAACTTGCGAATATTTTGCCTGTTTTAATGACGCTCAGTGACAAATTATTGATAAATCGGATCCTTTTACTTTATTTTTTTTCGGTAGTGTAAAAAGGGGAATGAAAATCACCCCAATTCACCCCCTTTATCCGCTCCTGGCGTTTTGTGTAAGGTATGTTTTAAAAACTCGTATTTCTAGGATCCTAAGCGGCTAAAAACGCTTTAAACCATATATGTGTATAATTAATAACAGTTTTACGGAAAACTTTACTGACAAATGGCCGAAAAACATAATCACAACAGACAAATGACATTTCAACCCGCCATTCAGACCTCTTTCAATGGAGTAGCTAGAACTTATAATTCATCTTGCTTTTCAGCGTAGCCGGTAGAGAGTATGATACTCATCGAAAAGATTGCAAACAACCAACCAATATATAATTGCTTTGCGAGCCGACCATAACCTTGTTGCATGTTTTGTTGTAGATGCTGCCAGGATTTCAATTGTCCGTGCCTTCAAGATCTAATTATCTGAGAAATAAGCACACTAAGGGTACCTGGTCAAGAAAGTGAAAACAGTATATCTGTGGCGGAAAAAGTGACATCTGCAATACTATAATAAACGAATCGAGCCGTAAAAAGGAAGTCTATCTGAAATAGCGGCAGCTAGCTGTATATACATTTATCATTATTCGCCAAGAGCAATATCTATTCATATACGCTATTTGAGGCTCTTGCACTTAATTTTGGTGTTTTTTTATGCAAATTTAAGCCTTCCACAATAATCAAACCTAGTTTTCTGATAGCTGCACCTGTTTGAAATTGCTTGTGATCAATTTACATTATTCAATCTTTTTCCGCATGGTGTCGCTCAACTTATTTCGGCATTCAACATAACAAAAATCAATCATAAACACGATAACAAAAATCTAAAATAAAATACCGCGTAAACTTTTTTTTCAGCTTTTTTTGTTATTTCTGAAGCTACTTAAACTAGTATATTCCATGGTAAACCACTTTCAAGCGTTCGCAACGCTAAATGAGAAAAACACTTCAGACAATTACCTTTGAAACATATTCTGTCTGGTAATCCGACCTTAAGGCCTACACACTTTTTTTCTATAAGAACAATTTTATAAGAACAACGAGGCTCAGACTGGCCAAATTTTAAGAGCAATTTAAGAACAAGCTGAGGCTCGGGGCCGAGTTTTTAAAAGTTTTCGGAAAGGGGCCGAAAGGTCATCACGACAGTTGGTTCGATTTTGTCCGGCGAAAAAATTGAGAGTAATTAAGCTGTAATGTCGCTAATACAGCGGAGTTCTGAGAATCGGCAGATGTAACTTAATTTGACCAAGGTAAGAGTTTGAATATGAAACCAATCCTGGGATAGTCACTGGAAATCGTCTCGGGAAAACGAATCAGGGTATGAGTTGATTAAGAAGACACCCGCCAAGCAATCCATTTTCAAATACATGTATTGCAGTACCTTAGACTTAGGTTTTTTTTCAACTTAAGCCACACATAGAAATAAAAAACAAACTAAGAACAATTTGAGGCTCAAATCTTATTCTAAAAAAAGGTTTAATGTCAAACTCTCCCTTACAGAAAAAAGTCGAAGAAAATAGAGTGATTCAAGATTTCCTATGAATCAGAAATAATTTTTCTTTCAACCCTAAACCGACGGTAGAGAACTATCAAGAGAATGTATGGTGGCTTCATTACAAGACCTTCCTTCATAAAGAAATAATTGCAAGTAAACCTGAAAGGAATACATACGTCATATTGGCTTTGATACTCCATGCCTCTCCGAAATGGTCATGCAATAGAGATGTTAAGCAGAGCCACTAGGGAACATCTGACTATAATAGATAGTTTAAAACATGTCCCCATGAACATTGTCTACCAAAATTAAACAGCTTGATAATTTCCAGAAAAACAAAAAACTCTCTGATTGGTTGCAGCTTTCTCAGTTGCTACCAAACGTTAACCAAAACATTTCTATTTTAGTTAAGGTAGTTCAAATTAACAAGACAGCAGGTACGCAGCAGGTTACAAAAAGTTTTACCATTTGTTCACGCTATATTTAACAGTATAGTTAGGTTTTGAACAGCCTCTTTCCGTTGAACATAATTAGGAGGGTAAAGCAATATGATTATTAAAAGCAAAAGTATCCTTAAAAATGGAATAAATTGGAAAACTCTGTATGCAAATTTTTTTACCTTTTACTTGTGAATATTTATAATGTTTCTTATTGCGTTTTGCGTTTGTGGATTTGAACGTTTCAAATCAGTGCCGTACATATACAAGCGTTATTATTTTCCGAAACTTTTTGCTTTAGAAATTCATTGGGTCGTTTTCCAAATTTGGCGCGACATATGTAGAAAAAGTATCAAACTAGAGCTGTATGAATTGCTTGATGCTTCTTGTTTCATTCGTAAAACGTTAACAATAAAAAATTAGTTAAGAAACAAATGAATTAAGCAAAAGTTTTACTAATGCGCGCTAAAATAATCATCTTTAGGGAGAAAACCTTTACTTAAACTCAACCCTTACTAGGACAACTAAATAAAATCCCAGAACCTAAGTTTAAGAATATTCGTTAATGCCTAATGCTATTGTGTTTGCCAAAGAAGCCACAAAGGGTGTGAACCCTTCAACGTACCGTAAGACTTGTCCGAGTTATTCCCGAAGAGTTACTACGTGTAAGAATAGTTTTCATTCCCCGACGCATCTCTATCATTCGCCAGCAGTACACTACGGGGTTCAATGAAGAATTCAAAAACACTACCGTACCACTAACGTCTGCAATAAGAACCGAAAAAGGGGTTGACCCGTCTTGAATGCGAAGGGAAAAGAAAACAATAATCATAGGAATATAACAGAACACAAAAAACCCATGTATATATAACATGGTGGAAATTGTTTTCTTATATCGATTAAAAGTAAAGAGTGCTTGATTTCTTGATCCTGGTAGTTGTTGGTCAACATGGATTTGAGCTTGATGATGTCGAACTGTTTTAAATATTTCCCAGTAACACCAGCTATTAACAGCCGCCAAAACGACAACCCAAGAAACTGTAAAATATCCATTAACAAGGATTGGAATTTTCATTCGCAGTATCTGAGTAGCAATTCCAACAAGCCATATTATTATCAGTACCAACAACACTCGAGTTTTCGTGACAAGTTCTTGGAAACGAAGATGAAGTCGAAGAGCGAGGAGACGTTCCACAGTTAAAGCAGTTATGGTGAAGAATGAAATCGTTATCAGCAAGTAGGACGTCAAAACCATGGTGACAAATGAAGAACACCAAGCTTGAAACAAGGGTATAAATCTCGCAGTTAAACTTGCCACAAAAACTGGTTGTGGAGCCAAGCCTACTCCCAAGTCTGACACGGCCAGTCCCGAGAGAAGAAAGTAGGTTGGAGTTTGTAAAGATGGTGTCTTCCACACTGCCATCAAAACCAGTGTATTTCCAAAGATCGCCATTGCAGCCAATATGCCGTTCGTTATTGCAAGGAGGATGTAAATTATGTAGTATAAACGGGGTTGACTTCCAATAGCATACATAACATAGTCCTCGTAACCACCGAGATGGCAAATTTCATTTCCAGCTCCGAATGTTGAATTGGTTTGAGAGTTGTTCATGTTGTTATAACACTCGTCACTAGAAGTTTGTTACTGTGCGACGTTTTGACTTTTAGCCTATTTTCAAAACATTTGTCTGAAAATTTTATCAAATGGAAAAAAATCAGGAACCTGAGATGAAAATATGTAGAATCGGAAAGTTCAGTGACGGAAAAACTTTTTCGACACAGGTTTAACTTGACCATGAACAGCACGCGTAAGCAAAACGCCTCTCTTGCTCTAGCTGGCAATATCTGTGCTGCCTGATTACTTGACACTATATATGTATATTTATTATTTTGCAAGTCAAATTTCCAGGGCAAATAAAAAAATCCTGTGCGTTGATTGGCCGAAAATCGGTCCAATAACTTGGCTTACAGGACCCGGAAGTTATTGGACTGATTCGCGCGCAGAAATAATCTTTTGTTCTGTTGTACTGAAGCCATGTAATAGATATCTTAACAACCAGGAAAATATTTTCCCGAGGTCTTTCACAGTACAGAACGAGCGTTGCGACCGAGCAAACGAGGTTAATAAGATGTATATATGTTCCACTTTCGGCCCTAAATACGTCAATCTTCCACCTTAGCTTAGACCCATGCTTTTTATTAAACAAGTTTAAGGAAAACTTGCTTTCCTCTGCAGTAGATTTATTGTTTGATCAATTTGGTTTTCTCATTGCCAATAAATTACTGCAAAGACAGGTTCGATATTGATCAATTGATCTTGGCTGAAAGGGTTAAAAACAAGAATATTCCATACTTTTACGAATGAAATAGCTGTTAAACATAGCGTGCATTGGTGGTAATACTTTTTAATAACATTTTGTGAACCCGCTGTTTTCTTTTAATTATCTTTACCAATTGCTTGTGGGCAATCAGTACAGTGTCTTTGATAGTTGTTTTGGTAAAAGTTTGGTAGCAGATGAGAAAGCTGCAACCAATCACGTGACTAGGTTGCAGTGCCAGATCCCACTCTTTCGTCGAAAGTGGAGGATGGACTGCAACTGATTACGTCACAACTCAATATAGCAGCGCTCGGGAAATTCAATCCGTAAAACTGATCAAAATAACTTGTTTGGCGTTAGGTTCTTATTCAGGATAATTAAATTTGAGCTGCTAATATGGACACAGACTAACTTTAATTATGAAAATATTCGGACGATTAAATTCCTGACAAAAAGTTAAGGTCCGAAAATTTAATCGTTTGGAAAAAAAAATTCCAAACATTAAAACATCCGAATTGTTTTAAAGTGTAATTTTAAAATCTTACTTGGACGCCTGGTGTCACATCCTTCAGGTGTTTCCCTTGACTTACAAATGACTTTAATGAGCACGTTGCGAGCAGTTGAATAAGCTTAGACTTAGAGTTGCAATGCGAGTGAGAAAGCACAACTGTTACAATGCGTTAATGACAATAAAGGAAGCAATAGTCGGCTCGTTTATGTTGTTGGCAATGTTTGTAAACCAGTTGAGTTTTAATGATAAATTTAACGTTTGTCCGAATTTTGGGTAAAAATGTCCGAAAGTTTAAGGTCCGAAGCTAAACGTCCGAAATTTTATGGTCCAAACATTTTTGTAATTGCAGTAATAAAAGTTTCATTTGAGACCAATAATTTTATACAATGCACGGAGAACTCCTTGAAACTTCAAATTTTCGGCACTGACCGGTGTAACAACTTGAATCATGATTTCCATAATAGCAAAAGACGTGCTAAAATTCAACGTGGTTAGCTACAAATTCTGGTGTTTCATTTCTGGTAAAATCATACTCTGATTTCCAAAATAATTGTTTTCAGTCTGGCATGTGTGCTCTTTCTAGCTGTATAGAGAGAACTCGGACTGATGAGCTAACTCGCTGACTACAGCCGAAAGTGCACGTGGCCAAAGAACCAAAACAAATCAGCTGTCTAAAACACACCATGGAGTTCCAAAGTGTAGTATTTACTGTTGGACATTATATAATTTTGATGAAGTAAATACAAAATTAATATTTTTGAAATTTTAATTAGGTCGAGTCAAACAACTTGGTAGCAAAACCCGTGTAACAATGTCCCAATAACAGGTCGCTTGCTTTTTCTGCCCCCTCCCTCTCCCCCTCAAGCGTTACTTGTCGCTTGCACTTTCTGTCCCGCCAGCCACCCTCTCGTGCGTGACTAGAACTCCCCGAGAGCCCTCGACGAGTAAGATGGGATAAGGGAAATTTTGAAGTATCGCTTATCTATTTGAATATCAAAACAAAACAACATTTTGCGTTTACATAAAACGACTTTTTATACACTTCATGCTACACTAGTGTTCTAAATGTTTAAAAAACTGATTATTTAGCTATTCTTCACGTGTTTATCCAGGTATTACGTTCCCCCAAATTTTCCCTTTATATTACAAGTCTCTGCCGAATTTTTTGCGGTACAGTGACCAGATGTAGTGTTTTGAAGTTCCAATCGCACTCAATGGACAGCAAAGTCTTCCGATCCCTGTCGCGCACGCCTTGTTTGTACAGATAACAACTTTGTCTCACCTTGACGTTCACTGCGGTTCAATCTGCAAGTAAATATTAAAGCACAATTAAACTAATGAATAAAAAGTACAAAAAAATTGTTTCAAACACTTTTGACTAAGGGAGGGGACAGATCAGAAATGGGGGTTTATAATAAAGTGGAAGGTGGCTGCAAACTTCAGTGGTCAGCCATTTATAAAAAAAATATATAGGTCAGGCATAGTTTTGCAACACTCATTGATTTCTTGCTTCGAGTCATGTAACAGCTTTGGGCTACCTCACTTGTTCGAAACCCAATTTGATAGAAGTTCGGAAATGCTCGGAAAACCGTCAGTAACCCACAAAAACTTTAGGACAAGCGGTAACATAGATAGTCGAGTGAAGCTTTTGCTAAACCGTTTGTTTGTACGGAGAACGATTCCCAGTATTATCTCTCGTATATGTAAAGCCGAGCGAATGCAAGATCAAAAATAAAAGCTCTACAAACATAAAATGGACGTAGCTAGAAATTCGTTATTGAACAGCTGCACAGTTTTGCCAGCGAGACACGGCGTGAGTCGATAAATGGCTCTTCATTTTTGGCTTCTTAGCAATCTGAGTCGATCAGCAATTAAGCAGCTGTGATTCTGTCCCAATCCAGGGCACATGAAGTTTTTTTTTTTATCAATTCTCCCAAAACCCCCTCTTGTGTAATAAAAAGTACGTTTACACGAGAAATGCGTTTTATTGCTTAACTTTAGCAGATTATTGAGATCAGTTGGTACTCACCGAGACATCGTGTACAACAGTCATTTTTTGTCTTGAAAGGGATTTCACACTCAATGTCCGCGCATTTTTGTAGCGTACACAAAATTTGTCCCTCCTGAGTGAAAAAGAAATTCTCAAAACTATGCATTTATCTAACATTAACTAAAAATGGTGTTGCAATTTCTAATTCTGCTTTCTTTGCCCTATACTATATGTTTTATATTTGAAATTCTTTTTCCTATTTACATTCTGTGTTTTATATTTTATATTCTATGATAAGTATTCATCATTTTATCTTCTATAATGTATACTCTATTCTCTTTATTCTTAGTTCTGTAAGTGTTCTAAATTCTACGTTATTTTACATATGTTCTGTACTTTATGTTTTTGTTTTATATTTACTCTTTATAGTCTGAAGTTCATGTTTAATACTCTATACACTCCATATTCTTTACTTTAGATTCTATGTCCTAAATTGTATAATTTCTAATATTGATACGGCTTATTTCTAGTTACATATTCCATTTTTTTAAGTCTTTTCGATGAGATTCTATAGACGACGATCAAATAGCATGTGGTTATTCGCCTCTCTTTGACTTTCAAACAAAAAACGATCGTACTAACACTCGCTGACGGAATGAGCAGATTTTTTTGAAAGCTAGTTCTTCGTTATTTCATTTCCATTAATATTGCTGTGAAAATTTTAAAACCAATTTCTTGAATTTTGAATCTTAATAATAAACAGACGTTTCGACTAGGTCTTCATCAGTGAAGTTCGTCACGTGGCAGTGAACTGTCACGTGAGAATTGTCGAGGAACGGAGGAAAGAAACATCTTATTAAGATTCAAAATTCCAGAAATTGATTTGAATTTTTTTACTACAATGGAATGTGGATGAACTACAATATTCTCTTTCACATTAATATTTTTGATACATACCTCACATTTACATGTAGTGCAAGCATCTTTGGACCACTGTTCACCATTTTCGTACTTCTTATGACCAACAGAACATTTTGTCTTAATGCCTTTTCCAGTAACCTTCAAAAGAAAGTGAAGAAACATAAAGATATGTCTTTGACAGATATAAAACTTATTATAACACCATTTGAAACAAAATAATACAAAAGCAAATTATTTCACTTTCTACCCTTCTAATAGTGTCTAATAACTACACCTCACTTACTCAACAACTATTCACCGAAGGCGAAGTGAATATCTGGTGACTATCATGAATTAAACACCACCAAGATATTCATTACTGAGCCTGACGCGAATAATTGCTTTACTAAAATTATACAGGTGATAATCTGAGAAAAGATAGCTATTGCCAAAGAACTGTGCAAAAAAAATTATTTGTTGTTGTCAATTGCTCAGTCGCACGTATCGAATTTAACTGAAGCATTAACATCCGGAGTTTTTATTTTTCACTGTAATTTGCTTTTCAGAATAACGTTTTCCTTTAAAGAATTTAACTCTTCCTCCAAAAGATCCACACTAAAACGCGACGCGGCCAATGAGAAAGTTTGTTTGACGTGCCGGCTAGAATAGACTCACCTCTCGAGGTGATTAAAGCCGGCCTTCACCAATGACAATGGAGGAACTTTATAATCACCCAAATAAATTACTAATCAAAAACAACCAAATTTTTCTTCAGAAAACCATTAGAATTGAAAACTAAGGTAGCAACATCCGGCCAAGATGACCCTTTCTTTAAAATTCTAAAGCATTTGCAAGAAAAATGTCTTCGTAAGCCTTTCCAAGAACAAAATTTCAACTTCAAGGTATTTCTTTGGCAGAGGCTTAAAACGTATTGTAAACCCAGACAAAGTAAAATTAAAAAAAGGCAAGGTATTTCATTTCATATCCTTACCCATCTAACCTTGACTATAATCAATAGTTCCCACCTTACTTAATTTAAAATAATCAACTTATTCACCAGATAATTCTTTGAATTAATCCGACTGCGATATCAATGGCGCTTTGTTGAGCATTTCCAAGAAAAAACCGTTTTCTGAAACATTTCCCAGAAAATTTTCAATATCTGAGATTGTGGCTTCTACTAACCTTGTTCTTAAGTGCTTCCAGAGAGTTCCTTAAGTTCATAACAGTTTTACCCACGTCTGAGATTGCGCGTTCTAATGTTTCCAGCTGCTCGGTCAAATCCGTTTGATCTGACTCGATTTCTTTCATCGCCGAATGTTTTACCTCGTGAGGTTGACTTGATTCTTTATCTTCCTGTCTTTGTAATTCTAGCTTTGCAGTCTCCGTTAATTCTTGATGTTCCACGGTTAAGGGCGAGTGAATTGGACTGACATGATCTTCCATCACATGAGCGCCACTTGTGTAGGTTGGTTCTTCAAAGCTCTCAGATGATCGCTTTAAACGGGAGAACACATTTGCAAGCGAGTACGACTGATCTCTGGCTGAGCAATGCTGAGCTGTTTATGTAAGAGACATATTCATGTTAACTTAGGTCGTCTTTCGTTTGTTTGGCTGACCAGCACAAAAGTAATATTCAAGCCAGTGATTGAAACAGTCACTTGGTGAAAGACCTCGGGCAAATGTTGGATATGAGATGGTATATAGCCAATTAGATGCACGTAACGTAGAGTTGGCTATGAATAATCATACCCTACTTTTCCAAACTTTTCGATAATTGAAAATAACAGCTAAAATTTATTCAGAATCATCTTTCACCCATGTAACAATACACAGTCAGTTTCCTATATGGCCCATTCAGTATATGAGTAAGTGAGCCGATCAGAACGCGAGAACATTCGAGATTGAAATTTTAAGTAAGTTGTGTTTACTTACACTGCCAACATTCCTTCCACATGCGAAGATCAACTCTTGGAATATCCTTGCATTTGACGAAACCGCTTGGGTACTTGGCTTGAAGGAACACATTGGGTTGGACTTTTTGAATATTATCCCCATTGTCACATAGAACACGAGCCAGAGTGATCTGTTTTATTTGAGTCAACTGTGCATGCTCAAACGCAGCTGGATTCTCGTACCAAAACCTTAATGTAAAACGAAAGTGTAAGTGAGCATGCGCACAGCTTCTTTGTGCCTAAAACCACATGTAAAGGGTAAGTGCCGAAATGCTTTTGTGCACTATTTTGGTGCGAAAACATTTAGGTGTTTAGATAGTCTAGCTTGTTAAGCCCTTAACGTATTTTCAAGGTTCTCTGATCTGTTTACAAGACCTGTCTATATTTGTTTGTACTATACTCTGTTTTTGTACAATCATTCAAATTTTTCTTGTTGCGAGACAATTTGGTCTGTGGCAGAAATTGCCAGTTTTCACCTGACGTCATAGCGATGTTCTAGAACAATAGAATTTTAATTTTTTTCTTTTGTGTAGTACACAAGCGTTGCAGCTTCGTCTTTTGTCTTTTCCATCTCAAGGAAGTGCGTGCAAACCAAGAATACGCGCAGCATTTACAAGTTTAGTTGCAAAAAGTAGAACAACCTCCTCCTTTCTGCAACAAACTTCTAACTTCAAGCTGCAACAGCTTGGAAAAACGTGAAGCATCGCTTCTCAACCTGTTTCGCAGCAGAGTTGCGCGACAAGTTGGAGGATTTTGTTGCTCGTGCTATCGTACTTTTAGTCTCCCCCGCAGCATTTTTTGACGTCAGTCACGCAATCTTTTTGGGGAGGGAGCGTTGCGTGACCGACCTTAAAACCTGCAGCGGGGTGACTAAGGACCAATATGTCGATCAATACTTAAAAAGAGCTTTAGTCTAATGGGATGGAGACAACGTAAATAAAGTAGAAATAGCTCAAAACAAAGCACAAGAGCAATGTAGCACTAAACGGGAAAAAGAAAATTCAAAGTACCACAAAAATACAACACAAAAAAAAGAGATAAATCAAGAACGAGGAACAACATAAGCACTGCGCAAAAGAAAAAAAAAGATAAGGAAAAAGTTCGTACCTATCACCATCTCGTAACCTCTGGAATTGTTTTGCTATAATACACGTGAACACCGGCCCCAGAAGACTGTCTTTGTAGTTATCCTCCAGTAGGCCTGCAAGCCATATATCCAGCTTTGATGGGCTTCCATATAGTTCTGTTAGCTTCTTTCTAACCTCGGGGTTACTAATCTCTTTTTTAAGATCTTCAAAGGTCTTTGCGGCAGAGAGGTTGCAAAACACCCTCCAGTCATTGTACCCCGGAAGGGCGTGGTCTCGACCACGCTGGATGTTAAGCGCTGCAAGATCAAGAGCAACCGCGTGTGCCATCTCAAAGAGCCTCTCTGTTAGTTCCGTGTTGAGAATTGCCTCGCTGTTGCTTCGGCTTTTAGCCGCTCTACCTATAAGTCCGCGCAGTACAGGGTCTATACCTCCCTCCTGGACGATTCTGTAGGGTGAGAAGAAGGCCTTGTGAAGCGGAATATTTCCTTCTTCTGACTCCTGAAACGACTCGTTTAACCGGAATATAATCGGGTTTATCAGACCGTGACCAAATCTGAAAGCAGCAGTTGCAAACGCATTGAAGATTGTGGGATCCACTTTTGGCTTGTAGCCGCTGTATTGACCTAAAAGTCCCATCCCTTTCGGGCCCAGGACCTCGGGAAGCCACTCGTTGAAAGTAATGTGCTGCATTTCAGCTCCGACAATTTTTCGCGCTTCTTGATAAAGCTGATCACCGCTCCAATCGGGATTAAGTTTTGCCAGTTCAGTTGCAATGCGGTTATGTTCTCTCATCCATAACGTGTGCATCGACAGCAGTCCAAGTTGCTCATTCGCCCGGTGGTCACCCGCGAGGAAACATGGGATAGGACTATCATTTGGCTGCAGGCATTCCACCGGAGTGTTACGGTTAAAAGGCAGTAATGGTTTACCCCCCTCGCTGACAGGGGGACTCGTCTTTAAGAGCCCCCTCCTGCTGTTCAGATCCCGTAGTTGCTTGGATTCCTCCTCAGAATTTCCATACACGTTTGAAGCGTCGACAAATGATGTTATCTGGTTCATCTGTTCGCGCGTGGTTAACGCGTTAAAGAAAACGGAAGTTGTGCCGGTGCCGCACACCGAGCTTGAGCGAGTGAACTGCATACAGCGGTGTCTCTTTATCCGGGGGTCATCTTCTGGGATCAGAATTGGAAAACATGGCGGCTGGTTTTCACACTTACTTGTGCAATCAGCGCCATCAGTGAAACGTGTGGTACTGGGGCTAGTGACGGTAAAGTCCAAATCATGATCTAAGAACTGTCCCCATTGCATCAACATGTGCGAGTATTTATCATCGTCTGTAACATTACCTGGTGATACAAGCTCCCTAGAGACCAGTCGCGCGCTTGGTCGAGCTCCTACATTTCTCCAGCCAATAGGAGAATAGAAACCGTTTTCATAGACAGGGCTTAGCAGGCGGTTAAAAGGTGTAAGGGAGGCGCCCCACATGGGATGTTGTAGATTGTTACATGTGCCATCGTGAGCGCGGTATTTGCGGTGAAAACACAGATTGGCAGAGCAGTTTGTCGTACGGCGGTGTGCGCTGCAGCCAGATAGATTGGCTATCATGTTCACAATTCTTGGAGACACCAGGTCGAAGAAACTGTACCTAAGAAAGAAAATTTTAGAAACTAAGACCTGATTTTGCAGAAACATTAAGCAGCCCACATAAGTAACGAGGCAACAGAATCCTATTGGTTTAATACAAGTGCGATTGACTTGATTTGCCGGATAAATTAATTCGTGGTTTTATTTAAAGGGTAACTGAACCCTAAAATCAACTTTTGTCAAACAAATTCTTTAACTGAGTGTGAAAACGATATTTAAAAAAATTCCTCGTATCGCGCTGACTTTCCGAGAAATAAATAAATAAGAATTGGCTCAGACTAAAAACAATCTTCATTGGAGTGAGATATCGAACACAATGTAAGTTGTATCTTTCACTCCTGACTGTGCAAGCG
The DNA here is from genome assembly GCA_026413305.1 of Hydrozoanthus tunicans. Taxonomy (NCBI): domain Eukaryota; kingdom Metazoa; phylum Cnidaria; class Anthozoa; order Zoantharia; family Hydrozoanthidae; genus Hydrozoanthus; species Hydrozoanthus tunicans. Next base: position 23,819 of record JAOBAT010108412.1, read on the forward strand.
AGTTTATGACAACAAAAACAGTTCAAGCGCTCGTTCGCTCCCCGTAGCCTATGTCAAACGTTACCCTCGTTTACCGCTGACAAGCCGACAAGCGCCCACACTCAATGACCCCAAACGACCCGAAACACGGACTTACCAACTAGAATTTCTCAGAAAATCCAGAAAAAAAAACTTTTAGAGATGTTCTCAACACCTTGAAGGATTTCATTTAAAAAAGGTTGATTTTAGGGTTCAGTTGCCCTTTAAGGACAACTGCATTATGACTCAACCCGAAACCGCTGACCCATGATGTTTCAATTCCTTCTTCAGACCATGAAAATGTGACTCTTAACCAAAGAGCACCGATCGTCGACTACATAAATCTTAAAAGATAGTACTGGAATTTAACTTAATGGAAAAAAAGCGGAAAATACAAAACTCAAACGCAAATCTAATCCATTTTAATACTACTTCTGAACATGAACACGGACCGAGAAGTCTTAACTAGTTTTTGAAATTTTTTAACCCGATTTTTACCTTTTTGTCATTTAACATTCATCCAGTTAAAACAAATTGCGAGTGATTTTCAGGCCTTTCAGTGACTTTCTTTTTCTTCAGTTGCTTACACGGTAAATTAAACACGAGGTTCCAGTATAAAAGGGCTGAGCCCAGGGGTTTCACAAGTTCAGTTGCCAATCATCCGTCGTCGAGATAATATCTATAAAGGTCTGTGCTCTCTGCCAGCTGTGGCGCGCTTTTTGATTCGCATTTTATTTGCACTTACCGGTAGATTAGTTTCGCAACTTCAAAATAAAGCAAACAATCTACAGTTGTGTATAGCTCATTCTTGCTTTTGATCCTTGCCATGACGGTATTCGGCTGATTTTAACTTCAGTAGTGTTACAACTACGAATCTTAATTCCTGAAGCCAGGTTTCACCAAATAAAATAACGAAAAACGCGGGCCTCGATCGACGTTGTTTGTCTAATTTGGTCTTGCGAAGCACGTGCGATTTTCGAATTGCTCTGGCGATAAATTTCGTATATCTTAATTCTTATCAGCAGCCTTTCACGGTGTACGCCTACCAGTAGAACGGTATTATGCCAATGACTTCATTTACTATTAAAAAAATGAAACTATTTCACGATTATGGTGTAAATGACCTCGAATTGTTGAAAGTGGGTTGTTTTAAAACTTGTTCAAATTTCATGAAAAGAGTCGAAAAAGGTGCGAGCCTAGCCCTTTTATACTGGAACCTCGTATTTGAAGAGAAATCGCGCTGTAGTTTGGCAACTCGTAGTTTTACCAAACAAGAAATAATTGTAGACAAGAAAATATTAAGAGCAATCATAAAACAAACGAATGGCAATCCGAAAGCTTCAGTTGCAACGGCTGGACGCACGGAGTAGTAACGAATACTGTTAGTACTATAAATATTGGTCAATATTAATAATAATAATAATAATAACAATAATAAGAATAAGAATAAGAATATAATCAATAATAATCAATAACAATACCTATTATCGGTGATATTAATGAGTCCTTGACTTTCCACGTGGTCATGAATTAGCTGAATTGTTCTCTCGAAAATTTCAGCAGACCGCGCGATTTCGCGGGCCTTGGGCGAGGGAAAACGAAATAAGGTAAGGAGGTCGCTTGGGGTCTTTGGTTGGGAAGACTGGAACATTTTCTCAATACTTCTCTTGATAGCAATGTCAACGCTCTTGATAGCCTCTTCGAGGGAAGTGTTGGCAAACTTGTCCCCAGGCCCTTTGCTATCTGTCAAATTTAAGTAAACAAGGAGTGGCTACATTACATTGCTTGATTGTCAATCGGACAATGTAGTTGTCATTATCACCAGCAACTGTCTGTATCATCGTCAATGTAGTTGTCATTATCACCAGCAACTGTCTGTGTCATCGTCAATGTAGAAGTCATTGTTATCACCAACTGTCTGTGTGATCATCAATGTAGATGTTATTATCATCGTTAACTGTCTGTATCTTCTTCAATGTAGTTGTTATTATCATTGCCAACTGTCTATGTCAACATCAATGTAGTTGTCATTATCATTACCAACTGTTTGTGTCACCTTCAATGTAGTTGTCATTATCATCACCATCTGTGCCATCGTCAATGTAGTTGTTATTATCATCGTTAACTGTCTGTGTCATCGTTAATCTAGTTGTTATTATCATTACCAACTGTCTGTGTCACCTTCAATGTAGTTGTCACTATCATCACCAACTGTTTGTGTCACTTTCAATGTAGCTGTCATTATCATCAGCAACTGTCTGTGTCATTGTCCATGTAGTTGTCGTTAAATCATCACCAACTGTCTGTGTGATTGTCAATGTAGCTGTCATTATCATCAGCAACTGTCTGTGTAATCGGCCATGTAGTTGTCGTTATCATCACCAACTGTCTGCGTGATCGTCAACGTAGTTGTCATTACCATCACCAACTGTCAGTGTCATCGTCAATGTAGTTGTCATTATCATCACCAACTGTCAGTGTCATCGTCAATGTAGTTGTCATTATCATCACCAACTGTCTGTGTCAACTTCAATGTAGTTTTCATTATCATCAACTACTGTCAGTGTGATCGCCAATAAAGTTGTCATTATCATTACCAACTGTCTGTATCACCTTCAATGTAGTTGTCACTATAATCACCAACTGTTTGTGTCACCTTCAATGTAGTTGTCATTATCATCACCAACTGCCTGTCTCAACTTCAATATAGTTGTCATTATCATCAGCTACTGTCAGTGTGATCGCCAATAAAGTTGTCATTATCATTACCAACTGTCTGTATCACCTTCAATGTAGCTGTTATTATCATCGCCAACTAACTGTGTCATCATCAATGTAGTTGTCATTATCATCAGCAACTATCTGTGTCATCGTCAATGTAGTTGTCATTATCATCAGCAACTATCTGTGTCATCGTCGATGTAGTTGTCATTATCATCAGCAACTGTCTGTGTCATCGTCAATGTAGTTGTCATTATCATCGCCAACTGTCTGTATCATCGTCAATGTAGTTGTGATTACCATCGCCAATTGTCTGAGTTATCGTCAATGTAGTTGTGTTTATATTGTCTGAGTCATCGTCGAACTGGGTGTCATTATCATCGCGAACTGTCTGAGTAATCGTCAATGTAGTTGTCATTATGATCGCGAAATGTCTTTTCCAACACTATTGAAACTGGTGTTTCTCATTGTCGTAGTACTTGCTATTATCGTCGTGATTTGAATTACCTATGTCATTGTCAACGTAGTTATCATTATAAATCTTTATTAGAATAGTCTACTCCACCACCATTGAAGTTGTCATTACGACTCAAAGCAGCACAACACAATACAATTTCCTTTCTTAACACAGATATGATTTATCGTTATGCTGTTGTTACATCGTTGCAGATCTAATCTCGACAATATTAATGAGCCAAGTGTTCGCCAAGATATTGCATCTCAGTTTGGGTTCTGTCCATGGTATCCTCGGCGCTTCTTCGGGCCTTTGTTCAAGAGCCTTCGATTTCCCCGAACGAACAGTCGGATTCATGATCAATGTGTTCGCCGAGATATTAGAGCGTGTTTTTGGGTTCTGTCCATGGTATCCTCGGAGCTTCTTCGGGCCGTTGTCAAAACCCTTCGGATTGCCGTCGGTATACTCGGCGCTTCTTCGGGATTGCCCACGTGGAACACAGGGAAACCATAATATCTTTTCTCGAAAAGACCGAATCTTCTAGAAGCCAAAAATGTGCCATAAAAGAGACCCAAAAAGACGTCTGCAGAGGGGCTTAACACAGTACATAATTCCCCAATCTCGAGCAATTCCCTTCTCATTGACAACTACTAGTTACTTAAGTGGTACCTTTCTATTTTTGAGCTTGACCTATGACATCAAAAACCCTTACCCCGTACAGTGAGTCTCATCTGCGCTGAAACAACTCCAACACTATTCCTGGCAGCGCACTGATACCTTCCCTCATCTCCCTTGCTAACGTCACGAATGGTTAGTGTCCCGGATGAACTAACGTCATAATGAACGTCATCATCAGAGAGGTGAACTGAGTCCTTAATCCACGTAATAACTGGATCTGGAGCGCCCTGTGCAAAGCATCTGATACTCACAGTGTCACCCTGAGAAACTATAGCGTCGGTTGGAGCATCGGATATACTCGGTGGAACTAAAAATAGAGATATTGTCAAAGGTTAAATAACGATGAGAAATTATAGTGACGATGACAATAATAAGTACCACAATGACTTTTCAAGACTTTTTCATATTCATTTTCAAAGATATTCGGACAGGGGTTTGATTTCAAGGTTTTTTAAGACCCGAGATCTCTCTACCAAATTCCATGACTTTGAAGACCGTGAATTGGTATTGGTTCAATGATCTTTTAAGGCCTTAGATCTATCTTTTAATTGAATTATTTAGCTGATGGACTGTCTATTAGGTTCAAGGATTTCCAAAGCCGGGATCTGTCTATTAACTGAAAAGAGACAGGGGTGAGCTAAGTCTTTAATCCACGTAATCCTAGTTGAACGACTTTCCAAGCCTGGAATCTGTCTAGTAAGTTGAAGGACTTTCCAGGCCAGGATCCTACTACTATATTCAAGAACTTTCCAGCCCTGGGGTCTGTCTATCAAGTTGAAGGACTTTCCAAGCCAGGAATTTGTCTAATAAGTTGAAGGACTTCCCTAGCTGGGATGTATCTAATGAGTTGAAGGACCTCTCAAGCTTTGTATCTGTCTAATACATTGAAGGACTTTTCAAGCTTTGGATCTGTCTAATAAGTTGAAGGAATTTCCAGGCCCGGGATGTGATTAGTTAACAAGTTGAAGAACTTTCCAGGCCTGGAATTTGTCTATTAAGTTGGAGAACTTTCCAGACCTGGAATCTGTTTATTAAGTTCGAGAGCTTTCCAGACCTAGGATCTGTCTAATGAGTTGAAGAACTTTCCAGGCCTTGAATCTGTCTATTAAGTTTGAGAACTTTCCAGACCTGGAATCTGTCTATTAAGTTGGAGAACTTTCCAGGTCTGGAATCTGTCTATTAACTCGGAGAACTTTCCAGGCCTTGAATCTGTCTATTAAGTTAGAGAACTTTCCAGGTGTGGAATCTGTCTAATGAGTTGAAGAACTTTCCAGGTCTGGAATCTGTCTATTAACTTGCAGAACTTTCCAGACCTGGAATCTGTCTGCTAAGTTGGAGAACTTTCCAGGCCTAGAATCTGTCTATTAAGTTAGAGAACTTTCCAGGTGTGGAATCTGTCTATTAAGTTGGAGAACTTTCCAGACCTGGGATCTGTCTATTAACTTAAAAGACCTTCCAGGCCTGGAATCTGTCTAATGAGTTGAAGAACTTTCCAGGTCTGGAATCCGTCTATTAACTTGCAGAACTTTCCAGACCTGGAATCTGTCTGCTAAGTTAGAAAACTTTCCAGGTCTGGAATCTGTCTATTAAGTTGGAGAACTTTCCAGACCTGGGGTCTGTCTGTTAACTTAAAACACCTTCCAGGCCTGGAATCAGTCTATAAAGTTAGAAAACTTTCCAGGCCTGGAATCTGTCAATAAAGTTAGAAAACTTTCCAGGCCTGGGAATCTGTCTTTTAAGGATCTAATAAATTTCAGGAAGTTTGTGAACCTTATGGAGCCCGGTAATAAGTTACCTCTAGGAAGCACTCTAAGAAATGCACGTGCAAGTTTGACTCCAATCACGTTGATAGCTTGGCACTCATACTGTCCCTGGTCGCTTGAACGCGCATACACGATGCGTAACGTCCCTGACGGCAGCTTGATATGACGGTTACGTGATGGTAAGCTGTTACCATCTTTTGTCCAGATGATATCTGGTGTCGGATACCCTACTGCGTGACACTCCAACGAGGCAGTGTAGCCATCGAGCACCTCGCTGTTCTGTGGCCTACTCACAAGCCGAGGGGGTACTACAGAAAAAAGTACAAGGTTTAAGCAATGATCAGGGCAGTCATTTGCCCACAGGCATACACACACTTTTATACGGCTCACTACATTTGTTACAAAGTAAAATGCTCTTATACTTAGATGTATTCAAACTGATGATCGCCGGCGAGACCAAAGTCCAACTCTCGAGCTCGAGGTTTTTAGTAGTTATACAACTTTAACTCGCATCTTATGTTTTACGTAAAAACTCGAATACACTTGTTTGCCTACGTCGTAATGTCTAAAATTATTTTTTGAATTTTTTGTATTTTTTTATTATTCACGTAAACTACGTTCACACGTAGTAGCTAAGAGACATATAAAAGGAACACAACAAATACACAGGAGGTGCAGACAGGGACATCACAACAAGCGGGGGCAATATACTGTGTTCCCATATTAAAAGAAACAGAAAACGTTAAAAAAATTATTAGTTAAGGTAGAATAAAAAAGCTATAACCCAGGAGGCGCGCAGTGCTGTTTCGTACATATTGCCTTAAATGATCTCATCAGGTAAGTAGCACTGCGCCAGCACCTTTACAAAGTACTCAAGTAAAAGCCAAATTTTCTTAAGAAGCTAACTTTTTATGTAAGACAAATATAGACGCCTCACTAGGTGTAGAAACGCCGTAAAAAAGATTTATTCGCCGCGCTATTTGCTGGTGAATCTTTTTTTGGTTTCGAACCCTTACCCAGTCAAAAACGGTTTCACAAAATCTAAAAATGTTCTAACTTTAAAACCACTGCTTGAAAACCTTCCAAATGACCGTTCGTTTTCTTTGTCTTTGCAAGAAGATTCTGAAAATGTCTACTGCTTCAACAAATTCTGAAGTTTGTGAATTTTTATATGAGATAGTATGACTTTGTTATTTATAAATTTAGCAGGATAAAGTTTAATTCTCGGAGAAACAAACCTTTGACAATAAGTCGACTGGTTGACACGATACTTCCTGCACGATTGGTTGCTACGCAACGATACATTCCACCATCACTCTCGCGCACACTTATAAAACGTAAATCACCTCTTGACGTGACAGTCACGCGAGAACTTAGTGTAACAAGCTTTCCTTGTTTTCTCCAGGATATTGTAGGCTGAGGATGACCTTGGGCCTCACATGACATTGTCACGGAGTTGCCCTCAATGGCCTCTACACGGGGCGGCGGAAAACGGACAAGTTTTGGGACAGCTGTCGTGTCAGATCATACTGGTGTTAGTAAAGATAGCAAGGCTCTAAACTTTTCATTTCGAAAACGCTTTTCCCCACCAGCGGTATCTGTTCTAATTTATAGTAGTGCTCTGAAATTCTAAAAGAAGTACCCCCTCCCCTTCAACTCTACTTTCCTATCTGCCCCAAAGTAGCTACTCTAGTCTTACTTAAAAATGTCCAAACATATCAACAAGCCTGGCTTATTTCTTCTCCACAAAACAATAGTTGTTCCAGTCTATGAAACCTAGTATCTGAAGGAAGCCCCACCAGTAACCTATGGCCCTTCCAAAACAACTCTATTTCAAAGGGGTTCGTCTTTATTCCTCCCCAGACAGCCGTCACGTTTATTGGAGGCCTCGTTTTTCAGCACTTTGAAAAGAGCCATTATAAGCTACAGGGACCACCCTTATATTCCCTTCCCACAGCTGTATTTCTTTCCTTTAAAGCCAACATACCCCAACGATACATTGCGTTTCACTCCACCCCTCTCCCCTACCCTCCTCCCATACTTCCAGCAGTTGTTTTTCTAACCTTCAATGCCTTCAAATCTCAGGGAAGCCTCGCTTATCACTTCACCAGCGTCATTACGAGCCATGCACTCGTACACACCCTCGTCCTCTGTTTGGGGCTGCAGAATGTCCAGGGTACCGTCAGAGCGTACCACATGACGTCCATCTTGAGGCAGCGATTTGCGATCTTTGCGCCATGAGATCTGTGGTGCTGGCAATCCTGTCGCTTTGCATGTGAGCGATACAACACGGTCGTTCACAGACACCTCTATGTTAGCCGGCTTTTTCACAAACTTTGGCGGTACTGGTGAAAACAAAAGTATTGGAGCCATCGATTTCTAACCAGTGAGGAAAGGATAGATGGGAAGAAAAGCACTCCGTTAACCTTTCTCATATTTCAAACAAATTGCTTTTAAACGTAGCCGTATTTTCACTTACTGCAGTCGAGATCTTTCGGAGTTAACCTGACCAACGCTTTCCCCTTCAAATTGGCGGGCTCATGGCAGGCGGCAGCCGTTTCCGTGTTAGGTGTTCGTTTGAGAAGGCGAGCAAGCCACAGCATACGACAGTGACAGGCCAACTCGTTGGAGTCAAGTCGCCTTGAAAAGAAAAAAAACACAACTCAATCCTGTATTAAAACCAAATAGATTGCTGGCTTCTACCGGATCTAGCTTTAAAGACAACCATGACGGTTTGGCCCAGTTGGTATGGCGCAAGTTCGTCGTGGGGGAGACCCGGGGTTCGATTCCCCCGAGCCTAAACTTCACTCAGGGTCTTGAAAAACTGAGGAGAAGATGCTGCCTTTGCTCTAACAAAGATCTTCAGATTCTACAACGAGTACGACTACGAGTACGAGTTTTTCCAATTCGTCAACTGCTCGGCCCTGGGCCCCGCGGTTCCTCAAAACCCCGGTCAACATAACCCAGGGTTAACTCTTAACAAAACCTATTGTTTGTCATGGTAATTAACCCTGGGTTAGCACTAATGGGGTTTTGAGGAACCACGCCCTGGGCCCTAGGGCCGGTTGTTCAAAAGCCGATTAATTTTAACCTAGGATTAACTCTTAACAAAACCTATTGGTTGTCATGGTAATTAACCCTGGATTAGGCTAATCGTCTTTTGAACAAGTCGGCCCGGGTGTTTATTTAAAACTCACTTTGTTTCTTTGTCCGATGTCGACTGTTTACTATGTCCGAGTGTATGTTTACGGCTTCTTTGCCTTTGCTTTGACTTTCAATAATTTCCGAGTCTGTGGTAGCTCTGCGTCGATATCTCTGTTCTATTTGCTTTGAGTTTGTTTCGATTTCAACGTTCTGTTAAAAACTGACCAAAGAACAAAATACTTACAGCCGCCGTAGTCTTGTGAGGTAACGGAAAGCCCCGGCTGGAATGTTACGCAGCTTGTTGTGATGAAGGTATCTGGAAAGTAAAGTAATCGATTCATTGAATAAACAGTAATCAGCAACAAGTCTGTTGAGTTGGAGAAACTGTCTGTTTGAAGCGTTTCGTTAAAAGTTACGAGTAAAAAAAGGGAAAATACGTCAAAGAATAGCGACAAAGCAGAGCGACAACGAAGCGATTACGATAACAATATCAACGATGATAGCGATAAGAATTCAACGATAAAAACAGCAGCAATAAGAGCAATAAAAGGGAGTTTAAGATACAAGGACGGCAACATCGACGAAAACGACTTACAAAAACTACACTTCTTGCTTGCCCGTATGGCTAGTTTTCTTTCTCTTATATCCGAGTTACGCTTTGTGAATAGAAAAGCATGAAAGTATTTTTTCAAAAGTAGAAGATAAACAAAATTTTCTGAGGTCGTTTTTGTATTCGTAAAAACTTCACAATCGAGCTTTTCACGTTGTAATTTTCAAGTCGACAATTGTATTCACTATTGTTTTCTACCATCGTCGTCGGCGTCGGAGTACTAGAGAGCTTAAGCAACGAAGACGACAAAGCCAACGACGACGGTAGAAAACAACAGTAAACACAATAGCTACACGTTTGAATGCACCGTTCTGGTCATCTGCACGTCGTCGTTTTGAAAATTACAACGTAAGAGAACGACCTGTAGAAAATTTGGTCAGCCTTATTTTACCTTTATAAAAGTCACTTTCATCTTCTTCTGTTCACAGAGCGTAGCTCGGATAAAAGAGAAAGCAAACTAGCCATACGTGGTTAAAAAGGGCAAGCAAGAAATGTGTTTTTGTAAGCCGACGTATTTGACGTCATCGTCCTCGCTCCTTAAACTCCGAACTATCTTTAACTCCCTGATAAAAGCGAAGAAGATACCGGTAACGATTTAACGATATAAATAGCAGCAATGGTGGCGATATTAATAGCAATGACGATTACGATAGCGAAAACTTTACAGCGATTTTATAACACCAAGTTACTTACAAACGCTCAAGCTTAACCAAGCCCGTGAATGCTTCAAGGGAAATCCTTTCCAGCTTATTAAAATGCAAATATCTTAATAAAGAAAGATAAAAAGATAAACAACGGTTAGTTACAAACAAAAAACCTAAGCTTCAGATTCTCGGTCATGCTTCAGCTTTCAAGCGCAATAAGCCTAGCTCCGTTTTCGAATTTGAGTTATCCATGAAATCTGTGATATAAGTAAGTTGAATAGATTGATTAAGGGAATCCTTCACTGTTTTACATTATTGGTCTCGAATCAAACTTTTGTCCCTCATCAGCACCTCAGATTTGGTAATCCTGTACGTAAATCTAACGTCAAGCATGTTAGTTTGATTATTTCCACGGTAAGAATTTCAACCAAAAAACGAAACGTTTCAAAGTGACGGCGTGCGGGAAATTCACTGAAATCGTGCAGAAATAAATAATCGAACTAAATCAGTGCCTGGCGTTAAATTTATGTACAGAACTATCAAATTTGAGCTAGTGCAGCTGATATGGCCACAGACTTTTCAAAAGTTTTATCTGAGACCAGAGTCGTTATGCAGTGGAGGATTCCTTTAAAGTGTATATGAAGTTACAATTTTTATTACTTCAGTGGATAGACCTTGCTAAACGAGGAATAGTGATGAAAAACTTTGTCAAAATCAATCCTGGTTCTCGAGATACCAACTTTTAAAAAGTGCATCTGATGACGTCACGAGTGGTTCCGACAAATTTGCATTGTTCTAAAATCTGCTGCCAACCCGTAAAATTTGGGTGGGTTTGAGCCAGACTGGGACTGATGACCCATCTGCCTCGGATACATCAATAACCTAACTTTAGCTAAAATACACCCAAGTGTTACGGGTTGGCAGCAGATGTAAAAAAATGCAAATTTGTCGTAACCACTCATGACGTCATCAGATGAAAATTTTAGCAGAATTTTTTCATCTACCAAGGTCTATCCACTGAAGTGATGAGATTTTTCATTTCATATGCACTTTAAGGTCATTCCAATTTTGGCATTGCGCAGCTCTTCTGCGTATTTTCACAATGTTTGTATTTGTACGGAAATTTCACTCTAATGGCTAATTCTAATTAAACACTAATCTTGCCTAACGATTCATGTATTCGCTGACCAGAATCGATTCCATTCATTTGGACACAAATCGAGGCGTACTTAACCACACTCGCCCCAGGCCCCTCGCAGAAAATACCATTCTGATGCTAATTTTCTCACTATTATTCTGAATATCTAAAAACTGAAATAGGGGACCCCCCTTTTCCTTTTTCAATTTTGTTACAAAATAACTTTTCCCAACTGGTGCAAAAATTTAATACAGAATTTGAGTTATTGAAATCCTTCTGGTGGGCAATTTTTATATTAGCTAATTTGGCGGAAAATAACCATACTTTGGCGCTCTGTAACTCCAAAACGAAGTTGGTGACCCTCACTTTTTATTCCATATTTGTAGTCAACATATACAAAGGTACAAACTGAAAAAGTTTGAAAAAAAAACTATATGCATATTTTTTTCAGGGGAATGACCTTAAGACAAAAACTAAGAAAATTGGTAAAATTTCGAGTTTTAATTCCAGTTTAAAAGTCGCCTCGATTTAATTATTCTGTGTCCGATCTCGCTTCTTTACTATGTCTGAGTCTATGTTTGTGACTTCTTTGCCTTTGCTTTGCGTTTTTCGGTCACTGACAGAAGACTAGGCTGACAGACAACTGACGTCATTCTGAAAATTTCCCAATCTCTTCTGCTTCTCTTGTTTTGGTAGAAGCATTTGGGTTGATTTTGTGTTTCAACGACTTCTCCTGATTCATTGCGCTCGTTCAAGAAAAAAATCTACTCTTTTTACACACTGTAATAATCAGGGATGGCGTCTTGTTCGTCTTGACGAACAGATAGACCAAAGGCCGTCTTAAATTCACATCTGCATAACAAACAGTCGAACAAGTTGTTCTTGTATCAAGAAAGAACTTGAGTGCTCGGTCGTGATACAATGCTGCGGACATTTAGGTAGAAACTGGGCATTTTCAATAGGATACAAAAACTATAATATATTATCCAAATCTGAAAGTATTTTCGCAAACGTCGCTAAAACATAATCTAATGGTGGTTAGTTGCACCCTCAACAATGAATTTTTTCTTTTGCTGTTAATTCAGAGCTTAAAAATATTCAAAAAACAAATTATTGATTAGTTGAGGTAAACGACAACTTGTTGCCAAAGCTATTTCTAAAATTTAGATCGCTTACAATTAGGAGTACTGTATTGTTATCATCTTCAGAAAAGTCAACTCCAACAAACCAAAGGCACGTGTAAGAAAAATGAGAAACCGTAAACCCGGACTGCCCCGAGCGGGAATCGAATCCACGACACCCCGATCACATGGCACGCGCTCTAACAACTGAGCTATCGAGGGCAACTCAAGACAAGCCGAACAATCCCACTCTAAGTCTCCCAACACTTGACCACATTCCTCTCGGAAACGTGGAACGCTCTTTGGCGCCATCGCACTAGCTACTTGAGCCATCGGTCATGTTACACGACCATAGATCTAGTAAATGAAACAAATGCATGTTTCAATCAATGCGATCATCTTCAGAGAGATAAATCTTTATGATCACGTTGGACGATTTGTTCGTCAAGACGAACAAGTCGTCCATAAAAATTCGTCTGAAGAGACGAATTCAAACAGATCGGACAAATTCAAACGACTTGAATTGTTCGTGCAGAATTGTGTTCGTCTCGTTTTCACACTCAGACGACTTGTTAGGCTGAGATAGCCTGCTAAGATAGCAGGCGGTTGGGTGTTTAGTACGCGCACGGAAAACTCACAGAGCACGGCTTGTCGCGCCATCTTGGATCTCGTGGTCGAGCGGGATTGGGTCGTTCTTTTCCCTCCCCTCGACCCAATGCCACTCGACTACGAGACCCAAGACAGCGCGACAAGCCTGTGAGTTTTCCGCGCGAACTAAATACCCAACCGGTTGAACCGCCGGCAACCAGGCTACGACTAAGACGACTTGTCCGTCCTTTAATGCGAAAGCAGCTATAAACTTAAAATGAACAGTGTTATTATGTGCTACAACAGATATTCATACTTAAAAAAACGAATACATCTATCAGTCTGACCAACAACCTGCGAAGCAATTTTTAGCAGTACTTACAGATGTTCTAAGGATGTTAGTCCTGTGAGAACTGCGTCGGAAAGGAAAACGATTTGATTGTTGTGAAGATATCTGGAATACAATCGGAGCATAATAAATATACCAACACATGTGTACAAGTAATTACTGAATCTAACCTCGCACAATCATGACTTAAACGTACTTTCTGTAAAATTTAACGAGACGCTTAAATATGTATTTTGAAGCATTTCTGAAAACAAGCAACAAAAATCAGTGCTTAGTATTAAAGGGACCCTCGACTATACAACGTTGTTGGTCTTAAATAATTAAAACTATTGTTAAGTCTATGTCCATATCACGAAGAGACTTACAAGAAGCGCTGTAGTGCAGGCAAAATATTTGTTAAAAAATATGTTATTCCTCTCGTATGTCTCTTCGTAATCAAACTTTAAGCCCATGTCAATTCAACATTTACAAAGGCAATATCAGCAATTCAAAGTTGATAATTCTGTGCATACTATTAAAGCAATTTAGTTTGATCACTCCCACGGTTTGAATTTCCCGCGTGCCGCCATTTTGAAATGTGACGTATTAAAGTTACAGTGCCAGACCCCTCTCGTTCATTGCTATTGTATTTATTGAGAGTAGGGATTGGTACTGCAATCAAACACGTCACATTTCAGAATGGCGGCGTACGGGAATGTAAACCTGAGTTGAGAGCAAGAGCTGCTAGTGAGAGAGGCCACGCACTGAATAGGTTGTATCATTGGTAAGATTGCTTGTAAACGAATGCTATTTATTGGTCCCACCAAGGCGAGTTACCCGTCTGTACGTAAACAGACCTCATTTGGTCTTAATTAGAGTAACCTAGTTTCAAAACCGAAGTCGCGTACCACAGCTCCAGGGGCGTAGCCAGGATTTCTAGGAGGGGGGGGTTCCAAATTGGTTCCAACGAAAACAGTTGGTCTAAAATCTTTACATTACGTAAACGCAAATAGATACCACC